>SNQJ01S0216691.1:0-15456 GCA_010110895.2 Picea sitchensis | reverse complement strand
GGGATTAGCCACCCTAAATAGAAAGATCTCCCCATCGAGGTGACAGTGGGTGGGGAAGCTCCTGTTACGCTAGTTTGAGCCTTGACTTCAAGATACCTAAACCTTTCCTACAAACTGTGCGATAACAATGGTCAAGAAGCCATTCTACCTACTGAACTAGAACTTTCCTCCTTAAGTCTAATGCTACAATTCGAAGAATTGAATTCTTCTGATGTTTCTCAAAGAATGAATGCACTTTTGGCTTTAGAGGAGCAAAGGATGTTTTCCTTGGATAATATAAAGAGAAGACAACAAACTATTAAAAAATATTTCAATAAGAGTGTCAAAGTTGTCAAATATAAAGTCAATGAGAAGGTACTATTGTGGGATTCAGCTCATGCTGATAGAGGAAGAAATTTAAAGTTTCAAAAGTTATGGCTAGGTCCTTTTAAGATCGTTTTTTTTCTGGGCGCAAATTCTTACATTCTAAAGGACTTACAAGAGCGATTGTTTTCTTACAACACCAACGGTTCCCACTTAAAGCATTACGTGGAACCAAATTAAAAAGTTTAACGTTGTTTGGAATGTTTTCTGTATATTAGTAGTTTTTCATTTCTGCGTTTACATTTATCGTTTTCATTTCTGCTTTTACATATCTATTTTTACATTTCTATCACTTCATTTCTCTTTATTTGAATTATTCTGTTTCATTTCTGCTATGACATTTCTTGTTCTGTGTTCTTTTTTACTTCTTTTCTTGTCAAAATAAAATGTTGGATCATTTTTTCCACAACGACGCTTATGCAAAGTATTGATAATCAATAACAATCGAGTTACACAGTTGTCATGATGTTCCTCTTGAAAACATCATTGAAATTGTTATCTGCTTCAACTATTGTTTTATGAGATAGTTGGTTTTATCCCTCTTTTGTTTTCCTTTTCTTCGTCCATTTCAAGATTCAAAAGAGCAAGTCCTGAAAAATCTTCTCCTTGAAGTCAAGAACATTTTTTTTAGTTGAATGATTATGCTAAAAGGGATAAACCCCCCTCATACTTAACATTTTTCATGAATTATTCCCAAAATTCCCGATCATTTTCCCCTTAAATCCGCTCACTTCCCCCTGTTGCATAATCACTTTGATTTATATCTTCTTGATCTGATGTTACTTGGTCTACGAAACCAGACATTCTGAGTTCGTAATCTGTTGGAAACAAATTTCTTTGTAGAGTCACCAGTTTGTTGACGATTAAAATCGTAACGATGGAATCCGCCAACAAAGTATTGTTAAAATGCTATTATTTAACTATGCTAATAATATAATACTAGTAGGTGGGACACCCTTGTAAACTAGAGGCACAAGGACAAACATATGACACATTTTTCTGCTATTATGATGTTGAGTACACAGTCCTACCATTTTGATGATGCAATCTGGTTTTATTTGGCGTGATGTTAAGTGGATAATGCATTATTCTGGAATGATTTTGGTAACCACTTGTGGCATTGAACAAGTTCTATGGCTATGAGGAGCATGTTGTTTACAGTTGCTATGTTATAACCTTGTTACTAATTCTTATGTTGATTACTTAACCACATATATGCAAGGGATAATTTAATGGTAGCATGATCAAAACAAAGAACAAAAACCTATGAAAAGGTTCTAAAGTTATAGCAAAAGGAAAGAAACTATGTAAAAGGATTAGATGCAAATTTCGAATAAAATAACTAAGGAATACGAGTGTTAGTCCTAACTGTTATGCTATTTGTTTGGTTAATGGACTATGTGAATTTCATTATATTTGAATGGAGGCACATATAGCATTGTTAATATGGATTATTACGTGGAGTTATGGCAAGGGATAACATGTAAACTATCTTGGGTGGCGCACTATGTAATGGATATCGTCTCAGATCTCACGATGGTTTGGCATTGAATATGCATTGGTTATATGGCTTGATTATTGGTGAATGTTATGCTTATTGGGTTGTCTCGTACTTCGAATTGAATGGGGCCAGGTGATGGAAGTGACGTGCATTTACTGCACGTCACTCCATACTTTCCCTATCGCCCGCCACCCTAACATTGTTCCATTGTTGCAATTTCGCTCTGTTGGTTGTGAAGCTCCTCATTTTCAGGTTTTTGGAAGGGAAAACTCGACTAACTCACCCTTTAAGCATTTTTCCCACAGGTATGATTCTTTTCTCTCCATCCATGATGTATTCTCTGTTGTATGAACCAAATGATGGGTCAATGATGCTTGGATTCTGTGTGTTCTTGAGAATTTCGACTGTGTAAATATGGTATTATGGCTCTCTGTGATGACTATAAAATGTTGGAAATTGCAAGCAAAGAAATGGGTATTATTAAGTTGCGTGTTGGTGGTTGCTTGGTCAATATGGATTTTATGACGAGTCTCTGTGGAATAATAGTAACAGTGGCATGATAAGGATCTAAGTTTATGGTTGAGGGTTTTATCCACCATTCTGTATCACTGTTGATCAACTCGTTTCCCTCCCAGTTGTTGTGATAAAACTTACCCATTTGTGGAGCAACTGCCAACATTTGGTGCGTTCTTTTCTTCAAACCCCGAGTCGTGGTCGATCGCCTATTCTTACTGCCTTTTCACTGAAGTGTCCCAAGATCCAGTCTTGGTTGGCCCCAAACGTTAATATAGACTTGTGTGGCTATTGGGTTGATACAACTTGTATCTTGGAGTTCTATCAAACAGACATGTGTGTTCTCACTGTTGTTGATGTCAAGTTGTTTATCTCTTCAGGCGTTGGAAATAAATGTTATATCTCTGTGTTTTTTTTAATAACCTCCACTGTCAAGTTAACCCTCATCCCTTCTCTGCAAGTATTAGAGGAGCCTATGTGCACTGGGTTATTTTACTCTTGCTGTCTCTTCTCTCCTCGGGTGTTGACTATTGGTTCCGTCCAGGGCTTGGAGTAATAAGTTGAGGGACTGTGTGGCTCATTGTTGTTCGTTTCAAAATTGTTTTTTTTGGTCTGTGGTTGTAAATCAATGGTGAAATATATATAAGGTTGGAAGACCATCATCTCTCTTTGTTTTTGTTTAAAAATATAAACACTCTCTTGTTTCCTCCCTTCATTTGATTTTGACAGAGCCCGATTTGGACTCTAGCTTGTCTCTGCTCTCCTCAGGTACCTTTTGGGGTTGTCAAGTATTGGTTATTAGTTAAATGGTTATTAATGTATTGGAAGACACATGCTCTCTCATCGAGTCTTTGTCTGGTCCATATATGATAAAATTGTTTGAAAAAATAAGAATGAAAATGATCGGTTGCATACAGTCGAGGGTTGTCTTCCTATTCTTTATGGTTTCGCTCACTGTGTTTTATCCAACGTGGTCTTTGTTGCATAAGAAAACACCTGTATGATTTTTACTAGGCCCAATTAGGATTCTGGCAAGGTAAAAAATTATTCCTGTGTGTCAATCGAGTTTTTTTCACTCATATATGATTGGTTATATTGGAAAGATCGCGCAGGCTCTCAATTGTTTAAAAAAGAAATTATACCCACATAGATCAAAATTGGGGTTTATGTTGGGTTGACTTTCTTGTTTCAAAATTGATTGATTAGAGTCCTGTATAGGATAGAGCATGCTTTTAAGTCTGTCCACATTTTATTTTTAGAAGACACCTGTGTACATTTTAATTGGGCCTGATTGTTGATTGACAAACAATGGATGTTGATTGTTTATCATGGTGCATTATGGATTATTAGGGATAGATGTTGAGCATATTGTTGTGCATGTTTTGATTATTTTTAGAAAAAATAAGAAGGGATCAACATTATAATAAACAATACTGTTGAATGGGAAAGGTTTTTATAAGTTATAATTGCACATACTGTTATAAATTAAGGAATTTTGGGAAATTTAATTGTTTAAACAACAAGAAGTTTTGTATACAATCGAGGAACAATGAATGTTGGTTTTGGAAGTGGATGCTTTTTGGATTAATTTTGAACAGAGTTATGATTGTATGATTTATTTAATTTGTTTTATGAACAATATCCTTCAAATTCCTTGCCATTTTCTCACTTTTTCTCTCAATAAAAATCCCTTCACAATCCCAGATTCATTTTGCACGCTCTATTCTTAAAAGTAAATTAAAAAAACTATATTACAACGATTAAGAAATAACATAGAGATGGATCACAACTAATATGATTTTGTTATTGTTGCACAATAGATTGTTCAATGAATTTTTGAGCAGTAATCATGTTCTTACTCCCTTTCATTTTCTCACTTTTTTGCTCAATACAACCCCCTCAGATATCCCATAACCCTTATTCACCCCCTTCTCATTGACAATTATTAAATGAATTTTATGGATTGGATTGCATGGGTCTCATGTGATTGCTGAGGCAAACTTTGTTTCATATTAAGAGATGTCATGTATGGTTTGTTTAAGAAGCTAGTTGCTAATAAATGCTGCATACATGATGAGATTCTTCAACAAAGGAATCCATGGCCGAAACAATAGAGGCAAAGGGAATTGGAACAAAGGGCCTAGAAGGCCAAGATTCTCAATACATTTTGATGCAAATCCTCAAGAGTTAAACTGGCTCTTCCATGTTGGATTTTTCAATTGGATTGGACAACTGGTAGTCCAACCTAGACCAGAGAGGCCTCCCTGCCAACCCTATCATGTCCCTGGTATCCCTATTCCTCCTCATGTTTCATTGCAACCTGAAGTCCCTGAGAATGAAGTATGGCATGATATTGTTCACCCAACAATCTCCCAACATCGTGGCTGGCCAAATTTGTCTCTACCTGCTCCTCCTCTACCTGCTAACCCAAATGTCCAGATTTCCCCTGCACACTCACCTGTACAGTCCTCCCATGCAAGAAAAAGACTCAAGACCGAAGCCCACCATATGCATGATAAAGGAAAAGTTTCTGCTGCCCCCTCCTCTCCCTCAAGTGATTTAGCCAAATCTGTTTCATTCCGCATGCACTTGAGAGATGATTGTTCTCATGTCATCAGTGAGATCAAGCCTAAAGGATCCACAGAACCTAAGGCTAATTCATGAAAGTCAAAATGAGATAGTAGAAACAAATGAAAGATTGCCTCCTAAAGTGTCAAATATGTTTTTTGAGTATATTTTATTATTTTTTAATTAAGAACAATGGACTGCTGAAGTGTTTGGACAACATACTTTTTTTGGATATTCTGGATATTATATGTTTGGATATGATTTGAAATATCATTGATATTTAATTTTCAAATTATGAAAATGATTATGATTTGAAATGATCATTGATAGCATGTGTAGACTTGTCTGTTTATGAATTAAATTTCATAACTGATAAAGGATATTGTGCAGAGTCGAGTGGGCAACAATATGTGGCAAGCTGATCCAGATTTTAAAGTTCAATTTTTACTTCTTGTCAGAGTCCTCTTGTATTGTTTTCATTGGGGATTTCTAAGTTTGACTTTGGTCCAAACTCCCTCAGGTATTTTTGTAAAGAGAACGACTCTTTTTATTTCTTGGAATGAAATAAGAGATTTCTTTTCTCTCTCATCTGTGTTGATATGTGACTTGGTATTTTTGCTTTTGTCTCCACATTTACCTTTTGCATCTGTATTATTCAGAAAATGGTATAAAAATGTTATACTTTTTTTGCGTCAATCTTTTATTAAATAATCATCCTAACCCCTCATAATTATTACTTGTGGATTGAGAAACACTTTTTGAGGCTATAAACATAGGGTAACATTCCTGACTATCTTGCATTAGCCAAGCAATATCTGAAAATTCTTGAGTAATATAATTACATATGTTTCCCTCAACACCACTCATACAACCCTTCATTTGTTTTGATTGTTGTTTTCCATTGATCTCATTCTGTCATCCTTATCTGATGATAACAACTTTTCAAGTCTATCTTAGAAAAATAACTAGCTCCACTCAAACAATCCATCAAATCATCCATTTGGGTAAAGGAAATCTATACTTGATGGTTAGATTGTTGATAGATCTAGAATTTGTGCACATTCTCTAACGTCCATCCTTCTTTGGAATCAACACAGTTGGTACTGCACATGGACTCAAACTTTCTATGATCAACCCATTGTCTAACAACTCTTGGACTTTCTCCTTAACCTATTTATTCTCCTAAGGGGCCAACCTATATGCTTCTTTGTTTGGAAAACTTGCACCCATAATAAGGTCAATATGATGACTAATACTCTTGATGGGAGGTAAAGTATGAGGAAAATCATCAACCACAATGTCAACAAACTCATCCAATAATTCATGAATTTCCACGAAAATTATTCATGGAAGTATTTGTAAGGATAGCTCTCGGATTACCTATACTAACAAACTGCATTTCCCGCCCTTAACTTCTTTCAAGAGCTCCTTCCCACTCATGAGAAGTATACTCAGACTAACCTCTTCTTTAACTCCCTTATCCTCTAGTGGCAACAACATATGTCTACACCCATTCTTCTCAAGGGTATAAGTGTTCTTTCTCCCATCATGTATGACATTCATGTCATATTGCCATGGCCTTCCTAACATAACATGACAAACATACATAGGAATGACATCACATAAAACTTCATCCTTATAATTACAAATATTAAATTCAACTTTACATTGTCTACTTACCATGATTTTATGTCCTTTTTGCAGCCAAGACACCCTATATGGAATCAAATGTGTTGTCGTCTCCAACTTTAGCTTTTCCACCATTTTTGTGGACACTAAACTATCAATGCTCCCACTTGTTTATTGCCAAAAGCGCAACATGGAATCCCTTCCTGCAAATGGGTTGCAATGCCTTATTACTTATATATATTTAATAATATACTAAATAGGTGGGACCCCTTTATGTGAATAATGATGAAAGCCACTTCTTTGATTTGTTCTTATGAATACCTTGCAAAATTGATTCTACAGTTTGAGAATAAAACCCAGAAGCTCGAGCCACTTTCCATGTGAAATGGATGAATGATGAATGTGTTAGCAATTCAATTTGATTTAAAAGGAAAATGAGGAAGACAATGTTTGTTTTGATAAGCATCTTGGTTCATCCTGGCTACACATATATTTTGGCATATAGTTATGTTGTATTGCACTTATGGTATACTTATATGTGTTGTGAACAATTGATATGTTTATGGAATAACAATCCTTCATTAGTGAGAAATGTGGGACATGTTTTGGTTCTAAGTGTTGAACATACTTATAAGAATTATGTGATTAATGTGGGGAGGTCGATTTCATTTGGCAAATGGAAGTATTATTTTGGTGGTGAATTCGATACATATGGTTAACTATATGCTTTGTGAAAATATTATGGAGGTTTGGGTGCACTCCATACTAGCAATTACTGCACATTGTCCTTACCCTACCTAGAGCTCGCCACCTTCACTTTTTTTGCGCTTGAGTTGGTTTCTTTGGCTGGTGTTGCCTCCATTTTTCTCGGGCATTGAAGGAATATTGGTGCTTGTTGGATTTCTGACATTTTCCTCACAGGTATGTTGATCCTTACCTCTCCATTCATGAGCTATAGCTCTGCTCCGGATAGAATCATGATGTTGGCTCTTAGAGTTTCTTACAGAGTGTGTTTGCTTTCCGAAGATTATAATGGATGTATGACTGTGCATATTTTATTTAAGTGGGTTTTTCTTCATGTTGGTGTTTAAACATTTCAAGTTGGGAATGATGTTCGAAATTCCATTCTATTTGAAATATATGTTGTGTTACGCCCATAACGAATGCTGCTTATTTTTTTATGACTGTGGGCAAAAACTTATGGTAAATACTTTCGGTTTCGCTCGTCTCTGGTGATTAAATTTCGAAGGGTTTTCTCTATGAAATAAAAGAATAGCCAAGTTTTGGTGATTATTGCATAATGTCATTTCCTTTTACCGAGTCCTTGGAATACTTGCAACTTTTTTGGATTATCTTTCCACCATTTGTAAATATATGTGAGATATGAGTATTTGCCTTGCAGACACCATAATAGGTCTGTGGAAAGTCTATTGTGGAAATGAATGGTTAAATGGTTTTGCAAACCCCTTTTTAATGTTTGCCCATACCTCATTTTGTATCCGATATATGATAGTAGTGAATTCAAACTCTGGTTTTGATACTTGTTATAGTATTGAACGTACAGTGGGAAATATTGGTTATATGCATGAAGTCTTGGCTCATTTGTTATTTATCTATGGGGTTTGGTCTTTTTTTAGGTTATATGATTTTGAAAAAAACGATGAGTACTAGTTTCGCATGGGGTTTCAAACCTAGTCTGTTTATGAAACAAGTATTGGGGTTGCAATTTAAATATTGTATAGTGAAAAGTCAATGGATTTATGTTTGTTTTCACAGCCTTCTATGCTGGCTTGATGTAACCTGGTTTTAATTGTTTCGAATGAATTTGATTAAAAGTATCTTATAAAAGTAAAAAGGAGAAACAAAATTGTAAAGTTTGATAGTCTTGAAACTTCTTGGGGTTTTATATTGAACCCGATAAATTTTGATGTGTATTAGATTTGAATTGTTAACAGAGAAGAGTTTCGTAAAATGACAACAATGTCAATTTTCAATTATTTCATGTAACAAAACAATAATCGTCTCATTCCCATTCATTATCTCACTTTCCACTCATTATATGCCCACCACCTTCCCAAATACATTTAAAATATCCCCTGTTATATTGTTATGAATTTCATTTTAAAACAGAAAGGATTAATAGGAAAGGAAAAGGACTAGATGATGACTGATGTTGGAAGTTTGGATATGTATATAGCATTTTGTTTTTGTAAGAATATTACCTCTGCGCTTGTTTGAACAATATTCATTGGTTTCTTCCCGTCCATGCTACCATTTTTCACCCATTACAAAGTCCCCCATCTTCCCAATATCCCTATCAATCCCTTTTCAAATGATGATTGATTGTTGAGTTTAAAATTATTGATGGATCGATTACATGTTCTTTTGTTGTGATTGATAGAGACAACCTTTTGATTTTATTTAGGTAGAGTATTGATGCATGGATTGGTAATAGTTTTTCATAACATGATTGGAATATTTCTTTAGAATGAGTTTCTTTAGAAGAGGCAACAATGGTAGAGGTGCTAATAGAGGCAGAGGAAATAATTGGTAAAGAGGCCATAGAAGGCCACGATTTTCAATACATTTTGATTTTTTTTTTTGTACTTGGGGAATCAACAACGCACGGTTCTTGTACTCGCGTGACACGGGGTCGATCCCCGTCAACTACAACTATAACCCCAGGTGAAACCACCCAGCCTTCAAGAATAGAGCACAAGTAAATCGGGGTGAGAATCGAACATGAGACCTTATTTTTACAAATTTCCTTCCATTTACACGACACTTGCCAATCCGTCTACACCCCTGCGGGGATACATTTTGATGTTGATACGCAAGAATTAAATCAAATTTTCCAATATGGGTTTTTTAATCTAGTTGACCAAGGAATTCTGCAACTCATACCTGAGAGGCCTCCTTATGAGTCACGTCAAAATGTCTCTGGTATCCACGCCTGCCCTCATGTGTCTATGCAACCAGAACTACCTGCCAATGATGGTTGTAAAGAAATTGTTCATCAACCTATATCTCATCACCATGGTTGGCCTACTGGGTCATTTCCATTACCACCTCCTCCACCACCAGTAAATATGGTTTTTAAAAGCTGTTAATACTATTTTCTTTTGATGATAGTCTTTTTATTTTGACAATATTTAGTACGACAAACACACACACACACACACACACACACATATATATATATATAGGATTTTGGACAACATGGATATAATGTTATTTTTGGGATATAATCATGTTCTATTTTGTTGATATTAAAATATTTGATTATTAATATGAGGATGGGAGATACAAGGAAGATATTTGAATTAAATGTTTGGAGTATTTTACTTCAAATTTTGAGGATTATTAAAGAAATGAAAATTGGAGTGACAAGGGGTCCCACCTATTTAGTTATTATTTAAATAGACCCTTAATTATATATTATTAATTATTTGTCTCAACTAATTAGTTAGGCTAATTAATCCTAACAAAAGAAAGGTATTTGAACTATGATAACTTGTTGGCAAAGAATAAAAGCTCAATGAAATGAAGAGACAAGAGAGAGAGAATAGAAGGAGAACTTCTACTAAAAGGTTTGATCTGTACTTGTGAGATACTTCCATTCTTCATTCATTATGATTTTACTAGAAGACTTAACCATCTTGATGACCATAGGGTCTTATTGAAGGAAACATGATTCAAAACCGAATCATATGTTTCAACAACTTGTCTTTAAAGGTGTATGATTTATCTTTGGTAGTCTCTGTCTTCTTGTTTGTTTATGAATTAAATTTCATGACTGATAAAGAATAATTTGTAGAGTCAAGTAACAAAATTTTGTGGCAAGTTGATCCAGATCTTTAGTTTCAGTTTTCTTTTGTTGTCAGAGTATTTTTGTATGGTTCCCATCAGAGGCTTCTAAATATGACATTGGTCCCTACCTTCACAGGGGCTTGTAAAGAGAATTCAACTTTGTATCTCACCGTGAACAAGCTACAAAGGGGTCGAGGCTTTCCAAGAGGCACATTTGTTAAAAGTATCCCGATGATGTTTTTTGAGAACAAATTCGACACAAACAACATCTCTGCGTGAACTTAGAGGAAGACCAGTCAACATCTATTGATTACATAATTGTTGTAATGAATGATAGTTTAGATGACCAAATTTCTCATGCCATATTTTTCTCAAGTCATTGTTGTGAGAAACAAAAAATGATGGAAAAGATGATGACCCAAAGTTTTCATATTTGTACAACTTGGTAATATCATCAACAATTCCAGTTGTAAGAACATGTTGAGGATCTTTTAGATCCTTGATTACAACTTGGTGCGGTGAAAACTCTATGGTTTTACCTTCACTTGAATGAGTGATTTGATATACTAATAGAAGGTTGCATGTAAGACTTGGAACACATAATAAATCATTAAAATGACCATTATCTACCTGAACTGTTCTAGACCCTACAACACTAAGAGATCTATCATCACCAACACATATTTTCGTGGTGTTACATTCATTTAGGGAAGAAAATATGGCTTTATCCTTAGCCATATGATAAGATACTACAAAATCAATAATCCACTCATAAGAATAAGAAATAAAAGTTGCATTGAAGGAGAAAACAAAAGCAAAAAATGCATGCCCGTGAGAAGAAGAAGAAGAAGTAGAATCAATATTGATGTTGTGCTTTTTTATCGTTGCGTCTAAAGCTACCATCTTCTTAAAACATTTGGACTCATTATGAACATCTTTCCCACAAAATTTGCAATGTCTGTCAATCTTCTTACTTTTAGATTTTGCTCCTTTGTCACCATTAGGAGCAGAAACTGGCTAAGTGGGTTTGGGACCCTTGGTTTGCTTGTTGTTGTGGTGATGATGTTGCTTCTTGGGATTTTTGGATTTATATTTTTGTTGGGCGACTAAGGCTTTGGTGGAGGTACCTGTAGTGTTGATCACTCCAAGTTGCACAAGCTTATCTTTCTCTCTAATCAAAGCATCAAAAAATGACTCAAGAGAGGTCTTTTTATAAGTAGTCCCTAGAACTTCTTTGGTGGTATAGAAGGTAGATACAAACACTAAATATGCACTAACAATATTAGAAAGAATAATATATATGAAACACTCTTCTTCTAGTTTTATTTTACATTATGCACATAAAATTCTAAGTTTTTTTAACTTAGATAAATAATATTCAATGGAAGAAAAATAATTTGTACTTATTATTTGATTTTCTATCTAGTGGGATTGAATAATATTGTGTTTACCAAACACAGATTCAAGATTTTCCCAAGTATCATCAGGTTCATCAATTCCTTGAAGGTGAAACCTTAAATCAAGAGAGATGAACATTCCAATCAGTCCACGTGCTTTGTCATTCTTATTTTCCCATTTGATTTTCTTTTCATCATCAATAGGTTCTAGTTATTTTTCCAAGGTAGTCCAGTACAATCCTTTACTTCTTAATAAATCCTCCATATGTGATTTCCATTGGAAGTAGTTGGTGTTGGTAAGAAAAATATCACTGGGAGAATCCACATTAAATATGAATATAACATGGATTTAAAAACCGAAACTGGTGGTTTGGATGGAAAGATCTCGAAAAATTAGGTCGTTTAAAAAAACTGACACTGAAAACATATTTCGTATGTGAAAGTTATGCCCTTTTGAAAAAATACATAAACAGTAACCAAATAGCCACAAGGCAAGTAGAAGTTGGTCCACATGGTGATACTCCTTCTAACCATGACTATAAGCTCACTTTTAAATAAATTACTTATGAAGTCTCTCACTTTTATAGAACAAGTGAGAATCACTTTTACAATGAAGTTGCTTTATAAATGGAAGTAGCATGCAAAAAATATCTTAAAAGAAAATATTTAAAGTTATTTAAAACGATTCACTTTTATAACTTACGTGAAATGCACTTTACAATCAATACATGAACTTTTTCAAAAAAAAAGTAACAAAAGAGAGACTTGAACTCAAGACCTCTTACTAAGTAAAGTAACTTTTAACCAAGTGAGCTAGTCCAAAACATATTATATTGTTTAGAAGGAGGATTGTTTTTGTTGACGACCTTGGACAACATGCTCATAAAAAACACTTTTCACACAAGGAAAAAATTTCGCTTCTCAATGGAAACAAGGATTAGATCTCGGTTAACTTATGTGGAAAATGAAAATTTCCCTTTATTTTTGATTTACTGCGATTGCACGGGGCAAGGGGAAAAGAGCATATGCAGATCGAAAAGAGTATCAACCTGGGAATTAAAAAAAAAAAACATAAATAAATATGAAATAACAACTCTGCAAAAATTTAAAAGGGCGTGTTCGGGCCTTATACCTCTGGATCTGACTGAAATGGCCATATATTAGGAAAACAAAAACCTTTTTGAGTGACATGAAAAGCGTTTTAGACTAAAATGATCACTCCAAACGCAATAGAACAGTCCTCTCAACCCATAAATGTACAAAAATGGTAGAAAATAGAGATGAGGAAACATGGATTCACAATCTCGATCTAAAACAAGAGCGGGTCTTCAAATGAGCTATGATACCATGTTTGACAAGACATGTATTCCAACAGAGGACAAACACCTTCAGTAACCACTCACAAAACTATATCAAATATCAACACATCGATGTTTTCACGTGGTAAAACCCCTATGAGGAAACATCCACGAACCCAACCAACGTGGTCACTTGGAGCAATTTAATAATGCAAAAGAAAATTTTACAGAGAGATTTTACAAGAGAATTTCTCACAATCAATCATCGACAAATGAGCCTCCATTCTCTTTAAATAGATATAATGGAATAATTAAGTGTTAATCCACATATCAATGTAGCTTCTAAGATCAAGGAGAATAAGAACCGTCAGATCACTCTATGTCGAGAACATATCGTGACCGTCAAATTTCCTAACTACACATGCATACTAATGCATACTAAAGAAACACACTTTTACCTAACGATACATTAGGCCAAGTTGATCTTAGCTAACTCCTAAGTGTCTATATATCCTAATAGGCTCAAGTGGTTTCCCTAGGCATATTGGTGGCACAACACATCCTTCCATACTTCATAAAAATGTTCCCATTTATGACACTTTATGGCTATAATCATCCATCAATCACATCAACATTGAGAGGGAAAAAAATGATTTAAGAATTGGAAGACCACACATAGCACCAACAAGAGGTTCTCCAACTATTGAAGGACAAATTGGTGATATCACAAAATAGGATGAAATAATTCAATCAAATCAACATCACAATGAAAGGGAATTTGATGTGGGGGGTGGGTGTTTCTAAGGATACACCCATTGAAACAAATGAACCTCAATCAACAAAAGAAGGAAAATAAACTAGCACCCAAGTACTATGGTCCTTATAAGGTGTTGTAGAGGATTGGAAGTATGGCTTAAATATGAGTTCCCTCCATCTTGATGTGTACATCTAGTCTTCCATGTTTCTTGCTTAAAGAAGGTAATGGGTGACAAGATCCCAGTTCAAAATGTTTTACTAGAGATCAATGAAGAAGGGGAAATCATACTCGAACCAAAAACAATGCTTGAAACAAGAATCAAGCAACTGTGAAATCGAGCAATTACTTAGTACCTCATCAAGTGGAATAACCTACTAGTAGAAGAGACAATATGAGAATATGAATTCTTCAGGTAGAAACAACCACAAATAATAAAATGTTGAGGGAATCACTTGTTTGAAGGGGAGGGGAATGTTAAGCCCTAGGTATTGATTATTACATTTCTATTGTTATATCGGGGTTGTTTTTATTGGCTAGCTAGACCCTTTAATTGTAATTTTACCCTTTGTCTCTTATATATACCAAAGAGTCTTAGTTTTATAAATCATATCAACTTGTACATTTGTTATATTGTAAAATGAGGTTTCCCCCTCAAAGAGGCTTATCACTCATTCTTCTATCTAATTCTCATGGCATGGAGTTACTTTTCTTTCTATTTTTATGCTATTGGGTGTTTGTTTCCTAACATAGACCATCCATTTGATTTAATCAACATGGTTCATGAGATTTGTGTTAGAATATAGAAGATGGTGTGATCGTTTTACCATTGACGATACCCTCATCACCCAACCATAGGACGAAGCCACCCTCCGAGCACCTTAACCTTGACTAAGAATTTCTCTGGAAGCAAACCCTAGGCTAGATAGCCAAACAAAGGGTAACACACCTTTCCCCAAGGATAGCGCATCACAAAAAGTTGATCAGATTGTCCAAACCCTAGCCAAGAGATAGTCCAAGCCAATACTGAAAACTAGTTGTTGCTGCAGCTGCACCTGCAACCTTCCTCCACATGTGCGCACCAACTGGGAACTGTAATTCTGAGATGCTGTCAAATGAGAACTGGCGCCCTGTATTTATATTGGTTCTGCCAGATTTGTTGGGGCCGAGTTCTCCTTTTGGATATGTGTCTGTTCAATATATTATTATTATTTCTGGCCGACTTCTTCTCTTGGAGGCTAATAACCTAATATACAATATCTTCTTGAGCCGACAAGACTTCTAGGGTTATTAGCCAACTCCTTAGGGTTTCTCTTGCTTCCCAGAGTCTTCTATTCTTGTCAGGTTCACACGTGGAGGTAAATGCCTCCCACAACTACCATAATATTAACACTCCCTCCTAGCTAGAGAGGTATTACAGGTAATGGACTTGAGCACAAAAACATACCATTTTCCCAGTAGCATCAATATAGTCGTCTAGACTATTTCATGACTAGATCATGCACATCACCATCACCATCAGCTGCATCATCTCTCGAAACCATACTTCATCTGAGTAATTAGACATGATGTTGGATAAGTCACTCACACAATAGAGTGATACAAGAGCCACTCTTATAATCT
>SNQJ01S0216690.1:0-15456 GCA_010110895.2 Picea sitchensis | reverse complement strand
TATATCCCTTGCATCCATATTTCGTAAAACGTGAAATCCCGAAGTAGAGAGCATCGAGCCATTTCGGCATTTCGGCCACCAGAGGTTCGAGAGACCAAAAGACGAGACACTTGACTCAGGAATTCCCAGTCCCCGATAAGCGCCTTTTTGGCTTGGTACTCGGTCACTGCCCTTGGTTGCGCGTTGTGGGAGCTCACACCTAGCACCCGAAAAATTCAACTAAGCATTCGTAAGGGACCTGTGTAATTGTCCGAAGGGTTCCAGTTCGGAACCAGAAGAGCCATTTCGGCTCCAGAATCAGAAGATCCTGACCGGGAGGTCGTGCATCCCTTTGGAGGGATAGGGGGTCTACATCAGGCAAGCTCATAAAAGAGAAACAATGAGATTATCAATCAATAAGGGAAGAGATTGGGGGTTGAACACTGTGTTCAGACTTAAAGGACAAAGGTATGCAGACTCAATATGAAGTAAATAATTTCTCTAGAGTAACTTTGCTCTCAAAGTTGAATTATTTCTCCATTTTTCCATAGCTCGGAATTGGCCCATTAATAGCCTTCAAATGGAACTGAAGGGCCGAGTCAAAACGTTTCCAGTATATGGAAGGCCAAGGATCATAGATCTTATGTCGTGACATGGAAACCCGACATTAATTTTCATTTTTTGGCACAAATATCGATGTACGCGGGATGTAGTGGTGCAACATGCATATACACATGTTGTATAGTAGGCAAGATGCGTACATGTGGAAAAATATTTATTTTTAACTCTGGATTTTACAAACAGGGATGATAAGTCTACATAGGGAAATGGAAAAAGGCCTTTTGTGCAAGATTGCATAGGGTGAGGAAAATCTTCCTATAACAGATGCCCCCTAATGTGTGAGGTCAGAGGAGTATCTGGAATGGTTTAAATACATTATAAAAAACCCAGAAGTGGAGTGATGGGGAGCCAACTGGAAGAACTAGTTCCTCATTACATTTTGTACTAACTTTGCATACATGGTTGCCAATAAAAATACATTGCAGATCCATGTGAAAATATACCAAACAACTGTCCATGGCCATGAATAGGAAAATAAAAATGCAGTTATATGCCAATGGATATCATAGTCACGAACAAGGCCCAATAGAACCAGTCTCAAAATCAATCTGAAGATATCTGTATACAATGGAGTACAATCTGATCTCCCATGATTACTGAAGTCATATAGGTATTGGTCCAATGAAAAGGAAGCAACAACTGAGGAAAGTTGTAGACACAAACTGATGTCTTCAAGTCTTCTACACAATCCACCAAGGGTTCAAGTCTACATTATGTGAATAATGGAGTTGAGGTCGAACACAATGAGACATCGTTTGATTACCAGTCATTGAGGTATACCATTAACAAACGTGATACAACCTACCGATAATGAAAGTAGGTATCAAGGCACCGAGTACATTCTTACAAGTGTGAATAAAGGAGCTGGTATCGAACACCTGAAGAATCCATCGATTAGGAGACATTGATGTATTCCCAACTGTCGATGGCAAGAGAACCTGCCACTAATGGGCCACTAATGGGACACTAATGTACTCATAAGACTCTAGGTCTCATTTCCAGAATAGATGAGTTGAAGTCGATGGAAGGAGACCCACTGAAAGGAGAGCATTAAGGCATCTCTCATCAGTCAACATGAGGTACAAAGCAAGAGCTTCATGATTTGGAGGAAATCAGATGAAGAACATGTTCACGAACCAATGACCTTGTGTGTCTTTCATGTGTGCCAAGTGAAAGTGGTACACAAAAAAGATCCTCTGAATAGTAGCCAATGAGGAAACCTGTTGACAAAGGTGAGGAAACCACCAATAAGGATAATCGCATCAAAGACACTACACGAATCCCTATGTGTGAATAGATTTCTTGTCATCGAACACAAGGGAAACCACCCAGTCAACGACCAATGATGAAATGTCGATTGTTGGGTTCAAGGTTACCTACCAATGATGCGATTAGGACTAGGGTGCATGATAGGAATAGAGTATCATGTGATTCTAAGACAAACTGAGGGTATGGCTGACATGCAAAGTCAAGAGTTATGAGGAGTGGTCGACACAAGTTGATAGACTTCCTTTGAACAAAAGCATGTGACATATGGAAGACTCTGGTAGCATAGACTCAATGATGAAACCATGAGATGCAGGAGGCATCAATGAAATTATCTATAGGGACTGGAAGAGTAACCAGTCAATAGAGAAGACTTTGTAACGAGCTCAGCTTCCTAAGGCCATGCTAATCCCAAAATTATGATGATGAATGGACTCGATAAATTTGTGCTATGTTCAAAGGAGACATGACTACTGCCAATATAAGATAATATTCCCTTCCCGCCCGTCTTTTTTTGTTTTTTCATAGACAAATGAATGTTATGATATAGAGGAGGAAATGAGTGTCTTAAGTAAGAAAAACTAGTTCCAGCAGTGGAACATACCTATGCTCAATGCAAGGAGATGCAAGCGGGAGATGGACACTCGGGGGAATGTTCCCTCCTAGGTATAGGGTGTCAAATTGTGAAGGATATAAACAAGGCTCTACTTGGTTGAGGATGTGAAAATAGTTGAGGCAAACGGTTTATAACGCAAATCGAGAACCAGCTATAGGCTCAATACTGCAAGTAAGGGCATGAGATGCAATCACAACTTAACGCCAAAAAATGTCCTTTTTCATGACATTTAATCTACTTGGTGTGAAAAATGTATAAACTTGTGCCAAATAGACATTCTTTCAAGTCCAATTTACGAGTGTAAAAGAAACAAGTTCACTCAACAATCTTTTCTCTTTTTGAAGATGAGTTGGAAAAGACCTTAAACTAAAATCGGTTGGGAGTCCTCTAGGAATAAGGTTGCATGTTTATGAGTGAGAAATGAGGCTCATCATAAATTCATGTACTAGCTATGAGGGACTCATGGTCCTATGGAAAAAACCTTTGCATGGCCACCAAAATAAGTAGGGGATATAACTAGGGCACCCATGTTCGATAAGTCTCTACCACTTGATAATGACATGACTTATAGCAGATGGAAGGTTCTGTGCCACAACAAATGGGTTCATACCTAAGGCATAAAAAGTGACAGTTATAGGATAATGCCAACATGCATGATGGAGTGGATACCTATGCTATATATTGGGTAGTGAAAATACCTTCCCGTGGTGACGAACGACCAACATAACGTTGAAATCCACAAGAATCCCTAGTGAAAACTACAAAAACTAACTCAATCCACCTTTGTAATAGTCCATAAGGAGAAAAGATGACTCAAAACTATAAAAAGTGGGTAAAAATTGTTATAAATAGTAACAAAACCAAAAATTACTATACCATTTTGACTTTTTATCCAAATAGTGAAAATTGGACCAAATTACCTCTGAGATTCAACTGGTGATTATGGGAGAATTAGGCGATGAAATCAAAAACCGAATAGACTAGGTAATTCCTCTTCCCCTCCTCTTCATTTCCAGTGGATTAAAGTTTTAAATTAGGTTTCAAATTTTAAGTAAATTAGGCCACAAATTATGTAATTCGGTGTACACGGGAGTCTCTTATCGGGTCACATATATGATGGGTTATATGCTACTGTGAAAACTATAGGGCGCATATACCCAACCCTATACACAACTATAAGTGAAGCAGCTCACGTACAAGTGCACAATCAATAATTTTTATATTTCCTAAATCAAAATTTGACTTTTCTCTAGTAGGATGGTGCTTGAATGGAGGGAGAGAGAACATGAGGAGGTAGATGTTGTTGTGGACAGAGATCCAAGGGCCCAAATGGACTTGACAATATGCAGTTTATATAAATTTTGGTCACTCAAAAGAATGAGAGCCCATGTGAGGTTGCTTGAGATACTTGTGGGTTACTAGGACCCTGACAACGAAAGATTCAAACTCGATGGGAAACCATGGAGGATTGAAGTAGAGGATATCTACTTTTTGACTAGATTATCACATTGGGGAGAGGTTGTAAACCTCAAATCACAGGGAGCAGGGAGTGGAATGAAAATAGAGGAGTACATAGATGCCCACTATGTAGTAGGAACTCCTAAGTTCAGGATTCAACTCCCCATACAAGCGATAAACAATATCATCCTCAAGATTGTTGTCCTCGTGTTGACCAGGATCATAGGATCGGCTTCCCTGCACCAGGCATCGAGGTCACTCATTTTCTATGCAGTAGAGTTATTGAGAACCACAGTATATTATTGGTGTACCTCACTACTAGATAACATGAAGAGCTAGTTGATAGAGTGCAAAAAGGGTAGCAAGAGGAACTTCGGGTTTTCCTCTATCTTATGCAGTTTCTTCTTTGAGTAGGTTCAAGGTTTGGGTCCTAGAGTCGAGATTCTTCTGAAAGGACCTCACAATCAAACCATGGCACGGTGGACCGAGGTAATGATATGGAAGGGGGGAGGTAATGTGCCCACACCCTACAATGAGGATTTATTCTACTGGTGGCAATGACAGGTCATCGCTCTGGATGACTATCCCTATGCAGGGATCGACTTCAGAGGGGATACAGACATGCCACTCCCACCAGGGACCACCTACATGGACATAGGTATGTCAAATGTTTTTAATTATTTCATTTTTTTGTATTTTTGTATAGTAGAACAAAGATATTTTTGGATGGTTCTTAAGTACTAACTAGACACTTGTTTACTATAGGCGTGGATCTGTGATGGTCAGAAGAGATTCCTCGACATCGTCGGAGGAACCAGGGAGATGAGGTGGTGGGAGGAGAAGTTGAGAGAGTCCTTCAAAACATGTAGGGAAACCTGTCTCATTTGACTCATAGGATTCCCATGGTTCAGGTAGAGGATCCGCCGAAAGCGATGCAATGGAAAGTGGTTGGTGTGCCTAGAGCTTGGGTGTGACTCTTTTGACGTCTCGCAAATGCTGTAGTTTATTACCATGACACAAATCTGGTGCCTCAGGTGTAGATGTCATGGATATTGTAGTATCGGTTGTATATGTGTATTGAGGGTATTAACCCCAATTTTGTAATATAAACACCATATTTTTTTAAATATATATGAAACAAGGATCTTCGGCTTTACTTATATTTACAATGTGTACATTGATGAGATGGTTTTCTTTTCTTTAGTTATGTGACAAATTCCAATCTAAAATTAAATTAGCATAAGCATCGGATACATGATTAGAACTCCTAGGAATGTGATAATAAGTAATAAAATCAAACTTTCATTCTAAAAGACGTACCCGTAGGAATCGTTGGAGTAAAGTAGGATCACGCACACAGTAACTATCATTCAACTCACATAATACTAACTAGGAATCTAGGTGAACCTCTAAAGAGAGAATACCATGTGAGATAACATCGCACAAAAGTTATATAGCGACGTTATATTCAGCCACATTATTCGTGGATGGCCCTAGGCATACGCCACCTGTAGACACCAGTAGACCCTCGGGTGAGTAAACCACCCAAGCAGCGGAAGACAAGTTCTGTTTATGATGACTGGCTCTATCTGTGAATCCTAGATAGATCGACGACTCCGTTGACATCTTCCAACCAAGGGAAAACTTGATAAGCAAGTTGAAGATGAAAATAAAGGGAAAATATATATACACTAAATTAAATTATTATACAAAGATTTCCGCCCAAGCTTGGGGCTTAAGTGTAATATATTTTCAAGTAGAGCCCATTCCTAGGCTCGGACAACATATTCCATTCATAATCTTCTAACTCATAGGCTCCTTTTTCTAAGACACATCACATGATATAGGGACCGTGCCACATGGGTTTAAAATTGTCTGCCCCCAATGGTTTTGTCTTGATCATACAAGAGGACCAAGTCACCCTCAACATACAACCGAGGACATATATACTTATTGTACTTTACATTGACTTGTCTTTTGTTTTCCTCGATATCCATAGAGGCGTCTCGACGATGCTCGTCGAGACTCTTTAGATGTACAAGGCATCTCTCGATATCGAAAGTGTCAGGTAGGAGTGATACTGCCAACTTAAGAGAATGAATTTCACATTCAATATGTAAAATAGACTCCACACTGTGTACTAACTGGAAAGGGGAAAATATGGTGGCAGTCTTGACTGAGGATTGGTATGCCCAGAGTGCATGATATAGCATAATGTGCCAGTCATATTTACTCTGTCTAATAGTGTTTTGCAAAATGGTCTTGAGAGATTTGTTGATGGCCTCTAATTTTCCATTTTCCTGAGGGTAATAAGGAGAAGAATGACCATGTATAAACCCCAGCTTAGATGCCAGTTCTTACATCATTTTGTTCTGAAAGTGATTTCCATGATCAGTGACAATATCACTCGGGATAGAGAACCGGAAGATAATTTGATTTAATATGAAGAAGGCGACAGTATTCCCGTCGGATTTAACTGTAGGCATGGCTTCAACCCACTTAGTAAAGTATTCGATGACCACGATAATGTGTTGATGCCCCCTAGCCGAAGTTGGGTTGCAATCCACGAATTCCATCCCCCACTTGGTGAAGGGACATACGGTAATGACTGGGTGAAGAGGGCTTGGATGCGAGCGCATTTTCTGAGTGAACACCTGGCAGGGGTGACACTTCTTAACCACTTCAATACAATATTTAAATTTAGAAGGCCATAAATAACTGACTCGTAAATTTTTTTGGGTTGTCGCAAGCCTAGATAGATGACCACCACAAGAACCACTATGGCAATCGTTGAGGACTGACTCAGATTCTCTGTGAGTTAAACAATGACACAATATATTTTCTATTCCTTGGTGATACAAACTATCACCGACGATAGTATAATTCTTAGCTTGGTATCTTACACGTCGTCGATTATCTCACGAGAGATGCTGAGAGAAATTTAAAGTTTGAAGATAGAGAACAATGTCCCCATACCAAGGGTTGGAAGACGAGACAAGAAAAATGTGTTCATCCATAAACAAATCAACATGGATAAAATCCTCATCTAATCATGGAAATTTGGATATTAAATCCGTGAAGACTAGTGATTTATTGGATTTTGCAGAAGCGAAATCAAGATCAAACTCTTGTAAAATGACAATCCATTTATTATATTTTCCCCCTATGATACGCCTAGTAAGGACGTATTGAAGTCGATTCATATTGACAACCATAGTAGTCTTTCAAAGTAATATATAATGATGCAAACGTTGGACTGCGTGAACAACAACCAAAGCTATCTTTTCAACGTGAGAATAATTAAGTTCAGGACTGACTAAGTTTCAACTAAGATAGTATATGACGTGCTCGTGGAGCTCATCATCCTCCTGAACCAAAACCATACCAATCGTCTCCTCAAACACAACAATATAAAGTAAGTAATCCCTATTGTAGTCAGGAGACTTTAATAGAGGCACCGATACCAAGGCTTTCTTCAAAGCATTGAAGGACTCCTGGGCTCACTCATGCCAGATAAAAGGGGTGTCCTTCTTCAAAATACGCATGAAACCCTTAGTGATATTGGCATAATTTACGATGAACCGATGTACAAAGATAGATTTTCCCTATACACCCTGAAGTTGTCTAATAGTACGTGGGGGAGGCAATCGAAGTATTGCCTCAAAATTCAACGGATTTACCATGATCTCGGTCTTAGAAACTAGAAATCCCAAAAGACGACCAGACCTAACGTAAAAGATGCACTTGTGAGGGTTCAATCAGATTCTATAGTAACGACATCTTTCAAAAACAAGTCGAAGGTGTGTAGCATGATTCTTTCTCTTATGAGAGTGAGCAGCAAGATCGTCAAGGTAAGCTTCGACTATATGCTTAAGATCATGAAAAGCGAAGGTCATGGCACGTTGGAAGGTTGCTCCGACGTTTTTAAGGCCGAAAGGCATTTTTCAGTATGTGAAAGTACCCCAAGGACAAATAAATTTCGTCTTGTGTTGATCCTCAGGTTTAATTTGAATTTGGTTATACCCTGAAAATCTGTCCATAAAAGAAAATACTTTTCTTCCCGCACACTCGTCGAGAATATTATCGATGAAAGGTGTCAGGAAGTTGTCTTTTGGATAGGCCTTGTTCAGGTCATGAAATTCCATACATACATGAATAGTTCCTTGCTTCTTGTTCACAGCAACAAGATTGGATACACATTCAGTCAAGGGAACTGGGTAGATGAAGCCATCATTAAGTAGCTTCTCCACCTCTGCCTTAATAGCAGGGGACTTCCGAGTATTGTTAGCTCTAAGATGTTGCCGAACAACTTTAGCATCTGGATAAGTTTTAATCTTGTGCTCGACAATACGAGGGTTGATTCATGGCATCTCTTCATATGACCAAGAAAATACATCTTTGAATTCCTTGAAGAGTTTGGTGTAGATCGAGATTTCTTCTAGCGAAAAATCTGCACCGATATTTACGTTTTCAACCTTGCCAGGGGTATGAGAGATATCGATCGTGACAGTAGGATAAATACTCTGCATATTTCCTTCGACATAAATGTCATGCATATCAAGTGGAACTACGGAGTGACCGACTATCTCACTCAAAGTAGATCGAAATTCATCGTGTTTGATTCTTTCAATCTCTAGGATAAAATAAGAGCGGTGATGCATATCGTCCCAAGGTTTGTTAGAACCATTCATGGCTTTGATGATATCTTCATCCTAAGGCAAAGTCTCATTGAGGCATTCATGTGAACAAGACAACGAAGTGGCCCACACAGGCCTAAGAACGAGATCCTCCTTGTCTGTCGGCGAGGTAATAGGATCTGGATCGACAGAAGACTCAAGAACATCTTAATACGCAATATTCATTGTTGATAGTGGCATGGCCATTCCATCATGCAACTAACCTTCATAAGATGAATTCGGGGAAGGCAGGGTCCACGGATCACTAAAATAGGAAGAGAGAAAAGGAACGAACCTCCCTGTCGAAACTGTCCTATTGGGCATGGCATAAACGTGGTGAATAAGTGTCGTGAAGTCAAAAGTACCCATAAGGGAAGAGTACATTCTGACACTGACATTCTCATTTGCCGACTAAGAATTGTCGATCACTGGGATCGACAGTCCAATATATACATTGAGACTAGCGTACGCAAAGGATAACTGGTCGATTGTCATGATCTTCCCTTCATGAGGAAAACAAAGAGTACGAAATATAGACGATACGACGACAACCACAGCATAGGTCCAATTGTGTCCTAGTAACAAGTTATAATCAAGAGGTGCATCAACTAACTTGACCTCCACCTCTATCGTCTTCCCACCTAACTGGACTAGAAAAGCAGGAAGAATATTGTGAAGGTGTAAAGAATGACCATCAAAAGTAGTCAACATGTTCGATGATTTAAAAAGAGTCGGAGAACCGAGATATTTCCAATAGAATAGGGACATCACACAAGTGGCAACGCCTTCATCAACAACTGCACATTTGATGGTATACTTTGAGTACCCCACGTGGATTTGGAAATCCACATGGTAAGGCAAGAGAGGCTTCACATCTGTGACATCAAACTTGATAACTTTTGATCCACTAAGTTCTAGAGCTCCTAACGCATATAGTAAGGCCTTCCTCTGTGAAGGACACATCTGGAGTACCTCCAAAGCCGACATCGCACAAGGGGTTTGACCCAGGTCCTCAACAATAGAGTAGTTCTGGGCGGCTCTAGCATTTGGATTGTGGGTAGAGCGCTTGAGTACTCCTTTCAGAATACAAGGTGGTGGCTCTGATTTTTCAATCTGTAAAGTTATCTCTAGAGGAGGAGGAGGAGATTCTAAACCAGGTATATCCTGTGAAGAGATATAGTCTCGAGATCGAGTGGCTACATTAACTTTCACATCGACCATATTGATACACAAATGGTCATTGTCTTACAACGGTGAGTTTTTACTCCCACCAGCCGCATTTTTGGCATTTGAGGAACTCGAGGCCATGTGTTGGTTATATGTAAAAGGATTCATCAACACGACGGGTGGTAGAGATAATAGGATCGCAGCTTCCACAATTTTGGGGCATAAATGAGTAAGGTGGTCATTTGTACAAAGCTTATAGGGAAATTTCACCTTACGTCTTTCTCTCTTTCCCTCTCCAGCATTATTATTCATCTTTTCATTATTACCATTGTCCTTGGGTTTATTACCATTTTTCCCACCCTTACGATTATTACGTCCTTTCTTCTTATTCTCGCCTAGTTGTTGGTTACTGTTTGCATCGGCTGATGATTGTACAGAATGTACATCCTCTGACTGAGTGGGATTGGAAAACACAGACGAATTTGGCCCTCCTGCAGACTGTTTTAGAGACAACTCTTTCAAATGGCTTGTCACTGAGTCTGCATATTTTACATTGGCAGAGCCTACAATGCCATAGGAATGAGGTTTGGGCTTTTGTCTAGGGTCATAAGTTGACCGCGGTGTGTCCAAAAGAATGGGGTATAACATCCTAGACTGAGTGTATATCAGATCTAACGGTTGGGCTTTGAAGATCTCTTCTTCCTCAGTGGTAACCCCAGAAGTAGCAACATCCTTTGAGATAGGAGGGTGAAAAGACTTAAGAAACCATTCTAAAATAAAGGTCAAGGGTATGAAGGTCTTAATCAACCTATTCCATCTAAGCCACTCATGGATATGAAAGATTGTGTTTGAAGAATTACAACCCATCCATGTTTTTGGTAAGCACCATGGCCCTTTTTGAGACTGTAAGGCCCTCCTCCGTGATGATTCATAAAAGGTTGGTTGGGCATTGTTCCAGTAGGAATGTTCTGATGGGTGTTATAAAAATTTCCCACAGCTGGATTGGATCTGGGTTGGGGGTTTCCCAAAGCGTGAAACCGAAATCCCCCGGGTGTGAATCCAGAGGATAGAGGTGGATTCGTCATGCCAAACATGTTGGTTGGAATTGGCACCGAGGAGGTAGGGGTATAGGACTAAACTTGAGCATAAGCTTGTCCACTAGGTTGGTTTTTCCACCCAAAAGCAAGAGGATTAGACCCGGGGTTAAAAGTAGGCATGCCTCCCATATTAGGAGTCGTTTTAGGGATTTGAGAACCACCATATAAAAATTGAGTATAAGGAGGTGTAGTTCCCCCAAGCCCAATGCTAGCATTAGGGCCAGCAGCTAGGATGGCGTTCGAAAACTGCGAAGTAAAGTTCATCATACCATAGGAAAAAGGACTAGAGGCCATAGGGATGGACTGAACATTATAGACTGGTGAGTGACCATTACACCCAAAGGGGTTCTAGGCAAGATATTGAGCATTCACTATAGGCCGATCCATAGTAATGATAGGTGTCTCTGGCACTACAACCATTGTGGTTGTAGGAGTCGAAGGGGTGTCATTAACTATAGTGGGTGTGGGAGTCGAAGGGCTCACAGTGTTCTGAAGACTAGGTTCAGTACTCATCCTTGTAGAATCACAAGTCTGAACGGAGGAGGTGTGTGTACCACGCCTAATAACTCTACGCCTTTTAGAAGGAAAAGAATCTAAATCCGATGGTAACTGTAATAAGCGACAAGACCAGCGGGGATGTTGGTCTGACTCCACGATGACTTAAGACTCTAAAGATAAAAAATAAATCCTAAGGCCAACTAGTAATCAAAGAGCACACCAAAAGTCAAATGGAAAATATGCACACAAACAGGGTAAAGTGGTTGAAAGTGGCCTCCCTCCCAAAAGAAGGTATGTCTCGCCCAAGAGGGGCCTGCGACTCCCTGCTAAAGATCATAGGTAATAGAATTAGTTATAAGGGCCCTCGTGGGCTTAACAACCAGACGGTCATATCCCCCTAGAAAGGTAATCCTCCATAATGGTTGTGTGTTGTCCGACCCTTATCTGACCCAAGGTACCTACATAATAACCCCTGCAAGTAACCTATGTGGCACCTAAGTCAAGAAATTAATAAACCAATGTATAACCGATGCACAGGTGAGCAGTCATAAGTCAGGTCCACCATATGGGTAGGGTATAAAATCCCAAAACCTTGAAAGTATCGCCTCTGATGGAGGTAAAAGCACTAGAAATATCCCCAAATATGAATAGATCCCTAGAAATATCTCTAACACTAAGAAGGTATCGGGGGGATATCCCTTCAACCAACCTTGTGCGACCTCATGATTAACTCCGATGTGAGTGGAGCCTCCTGATATTACCAATTATACAATGGATTTCTCCACTCCCTTTCTCAGAAACATATGTTGATTTATTTGCCTTGGAGAAGTTTACTCACCAAATCCTATTCCAAGGCACTAAATCCTAAGCTAGTTTGTGCACCCTAGAAAATAAAATCATGACTAATCAATTTTAAATTATAGCATTAATTTTTGTGGCTGTGATTACTTAAAAAGGTATGGCAGTGAAACTCATGATGTTATGACTCAACAAAAAAAGTAAATATGAATATAAAGCAAAGTCCTAAATTCAATTTTCAATGAATGATATGCTTCTAAAAACAAATGAAATTTTCAATTTCAACTCTGCAATTCTAAAGTAAAAATGCAATCTTTCATTACATGCACTAAGCTAATGACCAAGACTCAAAAGACCAAAATGCCAAGCAATGCAAAATGCCTAATATTTTTGTATTTTCAATATAAGAAAAAAGAAAATGCATGGACTGAACAACAACTTGATATATAAATCTCTATTGTGTATAGAAATAGACAACTCAAGTAGGATACCAAGTAGCAAGACACCCATCCCAAAGTACAAGGACAGTCAAAATGAAAAGTTGATGAGAAACACTCTACCCAAAAATTCAACTCCAGACAGGCTTCATGTCATCCCACAAACACTTAACAGGCACTACAAAGACCCAAGAAGACTCAACAAACTTCAAATCCCACCCAGAAACCACCAAACCCAGAAAACAAGCAAGGAAAGCTAATGTACACGACTTTTCAAGGGAACAGATCATATGTACGAAGCTTGCATAGGGAAAGCCTATGTATATACGTGACTGTCAAGCCAAAAACCGCGTATATGTTTTAAAAACAAGGCCAAGAAAGCGAGAAGGATGAGAAACTCAGACCCAAAGTGAATAGAGGTTGTCAAGCAATGACACGACAAGAAACGCAAAAGTAATGAGAGAAATCTAAGGAGAAAAGTACTCCAAACCCTAAGCAAGAAGATTTAATCCCCAGTATGGTCGCCAATTATGTTACAAGGAAAATCTCTCTATGGCTAGTGTAAACCACAACAGATAGAAATGACTACACAAATCAACTCTATTCTCAAGTATTCTATGTAAACAAATATTCTAGAAAGACAACATAAAATTCCTACCTCGTCCAGACTTTCAATGAAGTCCACCGTTGAGCACTCGACCCAAAGCAATATCCCTGCAACTAGTCCTCAAAAACCAAGAAATGCAAGCATATGGTGATAATAAATTATGTTAGCACATTCAATATCATAATCCATTGATAAACATGACAAATATGCCCATGGAATAATAATTCAAATATTTGCAAGATATCAATTGGACAGGAAAAGAGTATTTCTATTAATATATGATCAGCAGAAGTGAAAATGTTATTGACTTCCATGTCGGCATAGTTCAGAATTGAGAAACTAAGTTCCTTCCAACTAGGCCTCCATCACTTCAATCCTCCACCAAAGGCAATCTCATAAAAGAGAAACAATGAGGTTCTCAATCAATAAGGGAAGAGCTTGGGGGTTGAACACTATTTTCAGACTTAAAGGACAAAGGGATGCAGACTCAATATGAAGTAAATAATTTCTCTAGAGTAACTTTGATCTCAAAGTTGAATTCATTCTCCACTTTTCAATTGCTCGGAATTGGCCCATTTATAACCTTCAAATGGAATTGAAGGGCCGAGTCGAAACATTTCCAGTATATGGAAGGCCAAGGATCATAGATATCATGTCATGACATGGAAACTTGACATTAATTTTCATTTTTTGGCACAAATCTCGATGTACACAGGTTGTAGTGGTGCAACTTGCATATACGCATTTTGTATAGTAGGCAAGATGCATACATGTGGAAAAATATGTATTTTTAGCTCTAGATTTTACAAACATGGATGATAAGCCTGCATAGGGAAATGGAAAAAGGCCTTATGTGCAAGATTGCATAGGGTGAGGAAAATCTTGCTATAACACTATGCACCAAACCTGTATCACCAACCAGTGACTCGACCATGCACCAAAACTGTATTAGCAACCAGTGCATTAACCATTCACCAAACCAACCTGTCACAACAATCTCATTGACCACATCATATCTATTCACCAAGATCAATCACCGAGACAAGTCTCAACCATATGCACAATATCACCAAGACTACTCACAAACATCAATAAGATATACCAAGTCATATATTCCACATCATCCATAAATCATGTGTCACCAACACTACTAGCGAGTGCCTATAACAACACACTTTGCATCTACCAATCAAGTGTCAATCAACAAGCCAAACTATGACTCATCAAGATGTACCAACATTACCATAACATGTGTCAACCATGCACATCAACCATATACCATGCATCATATACCATGAAATCTATATCAACCATATACCAAGAATATGTGCCAAATGTGTACCAAGCATATATTGAGATCACCAACAAGTGCCTCTATCAATGTACCAATAACATCATCAACTATACAACATGCCAAACATGTACCTCAAACAAGTGTCATATCACTCATGATATGCCTCAACCAACTACCATAAACCATGTGCCATTGTATCCAAGAGATGCACCAACAATGTATCTTAACAAGTAGGCCTCGATCAACATGCACCATATATGCCAACTCATCAACTAAGTGTCTCAATCATGTACATCAACCAAATTCCAAGATATTCAACACGTATGCCTCTAACAATACATCACACTTTCATAAACCCTTTCATCAAACCATTTTCCAAAACTTCACTAACAATGTGTCCCAATCTGTATCTTCAAGCATGAGATACAAGCATGAACTAAAAATATACTAAGATCGTAAAACAAATGCTTCTCACAATATACCTCAATATAATAGAGCTCACATATGTACCATCCATGTACTACAACATATCTACCTCAAAATCATTCACTATAATAAGTATAATGCAACAATAATACCTCTAGACATGTACCAAGAATATGCCTCAATAGATCAATGATGTACCTCTATCTAGTATCACATTACCCATGATATACCTCATAAACAAGGTGCCATAATCTTGTTAATAAGTATTTAACATAACCAGCACTATACTTTTAACAGAAATACCTCAATCCACACACCAGAGTTTGTACCATGCATCCAAGATAGGCCTCAAGCACATGCTCCAAAACTCAACTATATATCATCACCATGCATTCATCAAACACACATACAAGAAAACCTTTATTCATAAAAACCTAAAACATACCATCTCAGACCCTACATAAATTGTGGTGTACCATCAAACCATGTTGCAACTCATCTGTACACCCCTTTTTT
>SNQJ01S0216689.1:1134-11283 GCA_010110895.2 Picea sitchensis | reverse complement strand
TTCAAGAATAAAATGAATGAAAAAGGACAAATTGTTAGGAATAAAGCCAGATTGGTCTGTAAAGGGTATGCACAAGTTGAAGGACATGATTTTGATGAAACCTTTGCACAAGTGGCAAGATTGGAAGCCATCAGATTGTTTCTTGTGTACTCATGTCATAAGAACTTTAAAGTATATAAGATGGATCTTAAGTCAACATTTCTTAATGGATATCTAGAGGAAGAAGTATATATGGAGAAACATGAAGGATTTTCACTGACAGATAATCCTGACTATGTATGCAAGCTAAAGAAGGAATTATATGGACTGAAACAAGCACCATGAGCTTGGTATTATAGATTGGATAAATTTTTACAAGACGAAGGGTTCAAGAAAGGTACCGATGACAAGAATCTATATATTAAATCTGAAGGTGATGATCTATTAGTTGTTTTGGTTTATGTATATGAAATTATTTTTGGTTGTACTAATGACTCTTTTGTTCAGTGGTTTGTTAATTCTATGAAAACAGAGTTTGAGATGTCCATGATAGGGGAACTGTCATATTTTCTTGGTTTACAAGTAAATCAAAGTTCTATAGGAATATTTACCTCTCAAGAAAAATATTTGAAAGAGATCTTGAAAAAGTTCCAGATGGAAGATTCTTCTCTTGTTAGTACACCTATGGTGGTTGGTTACAAGCTTAGTAAAGATGATATTGCACCTGATGTTGATCAAAGAACATATCGATCAATGATAGGCAGTCTTATGTACATCACCGCATCTCGTCCCAATATAATGCAAGCTGTTGGAATGGTAGGTCGTTATCAATATGCTCCCAAACAAAGTCATTTAGTAGTTGTCAAAAGGATATTCAAATACTTTAAGGTCACAATGACTTATGGTTTGTGGTATACTAGAAATCATAACTTTCAGTTAACTTCTTATTTAGATGTTGATTGGGCAAATTGTGTGGATGAGAGAAAGAGCACCAGTGGAGGTGCATTTTTCCTGGGTGACTCGTTAGTAGCATGGCTTAGTAAGAAATAGGGATCTATTTATTTATCAACTACAAAGGTAGAGTACATTACTATTGCTACTTTCCGCACTCAGTTATTATGGATGATAAAAAATCTTGCAGATTTGAAAGTAACTTATATTGATCCCATTCCAATTCACTGTGATAACACCGGTGCCATTAGTGTCTCCAAGAATCTTTTTCTTCATTCCAAGACTAATAATATACCAATCAAATATCATTTCCTCAGAGAGAAGGTTACAAACAGAGTTGTTTAGATTAATTATATTCCTTCCATAGAACCGATAGATGATATATTTACTAAACCGTTAGCAGTGACACCATTTGGATATCTTCGTCAGAAGTTGGGGGTTATATCTTCTTTCATCTAATCTATTCACCTTGTCAGGGGGAGTACTTATTTAATATCTATTGTATTTCTGGTGAATATAGCTCTGGTTCTTCTTTTCTTAGTTGACAGAGGGAGTATGTGTTGGTCGCATATCTGATACCTTCGAGATGTACTGCAACAGTTCAGGGGAGCGTGGTTTTTCTTTGACATTGATTTCAAAGGGGGAGAAAAAGTGTGGTAAGTGCTATAGTGGTATGGATGATAATAGTTGTGGATGCTACAGTTGGATGTCCAAGAAGAATACAGTTGGATGTCCAAGAAGAATAGTGCAGCTCTTCAGGTTCTTCAAGGATGCCATCAATGCCAAAGGGGGATATTGTTGGCATGTTTACAGACAAAGGGTAGAGTATGTTTATTTGTCATTGATGGAAAAATCATCATGACGAGAGTATGCTTGTTTTTCAATGATGGCAATATCAGTAGCACAGCGACGATGGAAAAAAAGAAAAAGGTCGAGGGCTTCCTTGACACTTAGAAATTCTTCCAAGACAGGAAGATGCGTAAGCTCAGGAGGAGGAGAAACAATGATTGTTGGATCACCCATCCCAATTTCCTGATGGTCGTCAAATCTGAATTCAGACAAGAGGAGCGCGCAGAAGAGAAGAACAAATCTCATATGTTGGATCTGAGCATCGAGGACCAACAACCGTCGGATCATGTATAACTGTGAAGAGGATAAGGCTTAGTAATATCCTCTAACTTCGTGATATGTGAGGTCACGAAATGATCCTGGCCGTTGGAGCCAAAGGACACATGGCGAGCGATTAGAATTTCGCTGACTTGCACATTGGAGGAGTCAAAGGAGAGTGATATGTGAACTTGCAATATGCGAGGTCGTGAAACGATCCTGGCCGTTGGAGCCATAGAACACATGGTGAGTGATTAGTATTTCATTGAATCGCGAGTTGGAGTCAAAGAAGCATGACATATAAACTCATTATATGTGAAGTCGCGATGAGATCTGAGCCGTCAGATCGAAGAAAATTTTTGAACCGTTGATCTAGCAAGAAAAGCGCTTGAATTTTTGGCCCATGGTCATAGCCAAGGTCACATTATCAAAGGTTAGAGGAAGGATCTATTCCAGCTAAGCTCCATTTCAGAATTAACAACTTGGGAGAGTCAAGACACCTCATACCAAGATCCCTGAAGTCACAAGTCGTGAAGCGCCTTCTGAATAAGTGCGTGGTCATCGCTAGTGGTCACGAGAAGGGAATGAGCTAGCAGCTAAGCTCCACTTTAGAGATCACATGTTGGGATAATCGTGGTGATTCACAATCAATCATCCAAAACGTGAAATCATGAAATCACTTTCGGTTTAGCGTTCGGTCACAACCAATGGGCATATGGGATAAACGTGAGACCCTGTGGATGTAATCCAATGGTGTTGATTAATCAAGAATTTGATCGAAGGGCTATTGTTTCACTTCACGGTTAATTATTCAGTTACAATTCAGTTAGTAGAATTGAATCATATTTTTTGGACATTTGGTGATTCATGAGCTGATGCGTTTTATGGGAGATTCGAGGTGTAACTGATCTGGGGATATAGCATAAAAGGGAAATTCTATGACCATGTGAGGTTGGCTATTCTAACTGGAAAATGAATTGAAATGTAAGAAAGGTAAAATTACAGTATGCGCAGTGTGAGATCAAACACATAGATGAGAAATAGAAGATGAACAGACAGAAGCAAGAGCAGAATTGTAGAACAGATAGAAGCAGAATGGTTTTGTAGAACATATAGAAGTAGAGAAGATTTTCAGAACAGATAGAAGCAGAGCAGATTTTCAAAACAAAGAAGAATCGGTAAGAATTGATATATATGTATTCTTGATTATTCAGTCAAAATTTTCATAATCAGGGAGGTAGGGAGGTTCTAGGGAGGATTGTAGTCCTTTGTTATTCAAGTTGGTGCTTGAATACTGGACGTTGTAGCTTTCATCTAGTTGTGGCTAGAAAACAGGGTGGCGGGGTGGTGCTAGGGAAAACACAGAGTTTTCAGCATGCAAGTTGGTGCCTGTATAAGTGGAAGTAGGTGCTTCCATCTAGTTGGTGTTGGAACACTCAGGGAGTTGGTGCTTCCTTCTAGTGGGTGCTAGAGAAACCAGAGAGTTGGTGCTTTCAGCAAGTTGCAGCTTGTAAAACAGAGATGGTAGCCTCATTTTGAGTTGGTGCTCAAAGATAGATGATGTACAAAACTTAAAAGACTTCCTATCATTCAGAGAAGAAGAGGTTTTCTCCCTTTATGGGTTTCCTCATGAAAATATGTCTCTGTGTATATTTTATGTGTAACTGATATTCATTATTTATGTTGTTCATATCTTGTATAATATTGATGGTCACTTGGAGAAGATTAAAAATTGTTTGAATAGTCATATATTGTTTAAGCACAGTAACAATTGATTCACCGCTCCTCTTAGTTGTCTTATTAATTTCAACAATGGGTGCCCTAAGAATTTAAGAATCTCATTGTATTTTTATGATGCCTCTATTCTCCTTCAATAAACCTCTTTTCTTCTTGGAGAATACTAGCATCATCTCAATAACATATTCACCTCACAACTCGAGGGAATAAGCTTGGATTTCTTCACCGTTTGATTTCTAGTTTAGCATTTGTAAGAAAATCTCTCACATAGGGGACTCAAGAGACCTCCCAAGGAGGAAGAGGGGATCCATAAGTCCTCCTTTATCTATGGTGTTTTCCCACTAATATAGTTATCCATTGGTGGCATGATTATTGGTCATTTGTTTGATTGACTTTGGCTCTAATTTCCTCATGCATTTTAGTTTTATTTCTTTAGTTTTTTATTTAGTTGTTTCTAGCTTATTTGTTTGTTTTTTTCATGTGATTGAATTGTTTGATTCATACACTAACCTCTATCCTATCTAGCGGGACCAACTAGACTTGCAAGTGCCCTTGTTTTTCTCATTCAAGTGGCAAAAGGGACACAACAACCTTCATCACTAGAAAGAGAAGGAGATGACCAAGCTCTTCCAGATTAATATTCAGGTCAAGAAGACCAATATAGATGCATTGTTCAAATCTGGTTCACAGCCTAATCTCATAGCATCAAATCTATTCAAAAATCTTGTATTGGAGTTTCATGATCATCCTATCCCATATCCATTGGATTTGGTAAACAAGGATGCAAAGATAAAGGTAACGAAACAATGTAAGATTAAATTTTCTATAAGTGATGATTTTATTGATGAAGTCAAATTGAATGTTGTACCCCTTGATGTATGTGGAGTATTTTTTGGAATCCATTACATGTATATGAGGGATACAATATTCATGTGGAGAGACAACCAGTACCAACTAATCAAGGATGAGAATTCCTACATTATTAGTGTGCATAAAGGAAAGTCAAAGATCTCACTAGTAAGTGTCAGGCAAGCCAAGAAGTTGATTAGTTCTAGTAAGAAATATGTTTTTTCTTTCTTTTTTGAAGAGAAAATCGGTTTGATGATCAGTCAATGAGAGTGAATACATACCTATAGGGTTTTACTAAAGAGAATAAATTCCAATTGGATGATTTTCTATAAGGATATAGAGGAGTGTCCAAGGAGCATAAAAGGATACCACCCAAGAGAGATATGGAGCAAGAAATATAGTTATTTCCAGAATCGTCATTATCGAATATTGGGCTATATAGACAGTCTATAATAAAAGAGAATGAAGTGAATAAGAAGTTGTATCATTTTTTGGAGCGGGGTGTATTCAACCAAGTCGTAAGATGTTTTGTGCCATAAATCACATCCAAGATTACAGCTTTAGGAAATGTGATGCATATGGAGCCTTTTACCCATGATGCATATAGAGAGGAACATAGAGAAGATGAGTACTTAAAGGAGGTGTTTCAGTAGCTGCAAGGAAAAATTCATATAGAATAAGGGAACAACAAGGATAACTGTTGTTTCCATAATGGTCTACTCTATAAGCTCGATAAGCTTTGTGTTCCTAAAGGTGAATGATTGTAGATTATCAGAGAGGCTCACACCTCCAAGGTTGCAGGACATTTTGGTGTTGGGAATATAGTTTCCAACTTACATAGGTATGTGTACTAGCCCAGAATGAAAGAATATGTAGCACGGTATATTAGAGGATGTATACCTTTTTGTACTAGTAAGCCCAGTAACAAGAAGTAAGGTCCATACCATCCCTTACTTGTACCCACTCAACCTTGGGAAAGTATTTCCATGGATTTTGTAGGAGGTTTACCAACAACCAAGAAGGGACATGACTAACTATCTATGGTAGTTGATAGGTTCAAAAAAATGTTCTTTCTCATTCCTTCTAAAAATACCAACAACGGACAAGAAGCAACAAGCAAGTTCTTTGAACAGGTCTAGGTTCACTTTGGGATACCAAGGAGAATCACATTAGACATGGATACCATATTTCTCATTGTAATTTGGACTACATTATGGGAGAAGATGGAAACTAAGTTGAAGATGTCTACAATTCCATCCTTAGATAGATGGGAAGTGGAAGTAGTCAATAGGACTTTGGTGCATCTTTTGAAGGGTTACAATCAGAAGCATTTGAAGACCTGAGATGAAAATATGATCTATATACAACATTATTGTAACATAGAAGTCGACACTTATATTGGTAAGTCACCTTCTGAAACTTGATTTGGGTATTTTCCACCTTCACCCTTAGATGTTGTATATGGAAAAAAATGAGGAGTGAGGGAGGACCTCATAGGAGATACAATAAAAGTATAATTTGTTTTAGAAGGTCATATAGATCCATTTGTAAGTACAAGAGACATTGAAGAAGTCACATAAAAAGTACAATGCTATGCATGACCAACACATAGCAGAGAGAACATTTAGAGTGGGAGACAGAGTATGGTTACATCTGAATAAGGAAAGGCTACAAAGTCTTGGTAAGAATAACAAGGATCTATGTATGGTCCTTTTGAGGTATATGAAAAGGTTGGAGATAATTCCTACAGACTCATTTTACCCCCATACATGAACATTTACTCAGTAGTGAATGTGGAGAATCTCAAACTTTATGAGCCTCCCACGTTGGACTAGGATGAGGAGTAGGTCATACCTTCCATAGAGGACTTAGCACCATATTTTCAAGTAGAGTTAGTAGAGGTAAAAAAATCTCAAAAGTGGTCCAGAACTACAAGACATGGGTAGCATGACCTTTGGCATATTGTGTTGAAAGGACAAGATCTAAGAAATGCAAAGTGGTTCTCTAGGGAAAAGGAAGAGGAAAATTTTTGTCACCTCATTCAGTAAATATTTTGGGGACCAAAATCCTCTCTAAATGGGTAGGTATGATCTGAATTGGATAATTATTTTACTTTTCTTATATCTCTTTTATTTCAGAGTGGAAAATGTTGGAGGAATCAACTTGCAGGTTCATTTTAGTGGCACGTCCCATTTTGGAAAATTTGGTTTCGAAACCTTTCCGATCCATTTTGAGGCATTAAACGATTTTTTGGGGGTTCCTTGTAAAACTACCATTGTTATTGGATTAATGGAAAAATGCAGACATAAAGTTATCTCCCTAGATCCACCTTGATCTAGAATAAAACAAGATAGGACATGATGCTTTCCCTAAGATCTAATCATTCAATTTACTATCAAACAAGAGATGAGCGACATACCATTTAAATATCGCTTCCTTATATCTTTGTTGTCCTTTATCTACTTTGGTTCTCCTGTGATATTGGATCTGCAAGGGAACAAAAACCAACCAAAGTGAAAGAAACAATAGTATACTCAACGAAAACTTGTGCATGTGATCAAGGAATCATACAATAAAACGAGAATGGTTTTATGGGAAAGAAACATGCCACTTCACTATATTAAGTAAAAGTGGAAGATACAACCAAAATCCTTGATGTTGCAAGGTCCCCTTTCGATGGCCCTTTGCTCCAACACACACACACTTGCTCCAAACTTGCATGAAGAAAATCCTCAATGCTTTGATGAACCAAAATGAAGCCCTCAAGCATGAACTAAAGTAGAATTCCTCATACAATTTTTAGCCTATTCAATCTTCATTAACCTTATCCTTTTCCATGAGAAATCCCTCTTTATATAGGGGAAAGAGAGATGGTTTAAGAGATTAGGATGATCCCACCAAATCAGAGAAGCGAGTAAGATCCCATATATTCGGAAGCCACCTCATCTTCTAGAAGATCCTCTCCTAGAAATTTCGTGAAGCTCGACTTTTTCTTAGTATTTTAGCATCGTCGCACCCTAGCTACAGGATATCCTGCAGAGACGTCGCAAACTAGTTTTAGGGAAGAAGGTGATAATCAGGCACTGTCGTGCTCTGCATACAGTGCAGCCTGCGACAATATTCTTTAATAGGGTTTTTGAGAAGAGAAAGCCAGTCACTTTTCTCATGAAAGAAGGCTCTTTTGGGAACATGAACACATGATGTAAAAGGATCACTGGGGTGACAAAAATAATGTGTCATAGAATTCCCCCCAAAGTATGAGGCTGGAACTCGTGACAGCCAAAATACTTTGTATAATGTGTGTGTGTCGGAAACAAAAAGCACACCAATCGGGAACCTGCAAACAACCAAGCATCTGCATAATTGTTGGCATGTTTTACAGACAGTGTATGCTTGTCGTTGATGGCAAGTACAATAGCAAAGAAGGCAGCAAACTTACAAAGGATTGTAGGTAGGTCATTGATGACAATATCAGAGTAAGCATCGATGAAAAACAGGAAAAAATTAATCTCAGGAGTAATTAGCGCAGAGTCGATCGTAGTGCCTAAGCTCGAGAGGAGAAGCGTTAGTGATCATTGGATCCCATTTAAATTCCCGAAAGAAGGAGGACCATCAGATCTGATTGTAGACAAGAAGAACACATAGAAGAGGAGGACAGATCTCAGGCGTCATATTTGAGCATAAGTTTCGACCATCATTGGATCAAGGAGAACCTGCACGTTCATTAAAGTGCAAGGAGAAGAGGGTATACAAAATCTTGAAAGAAGGAGGACCGTCCATCTACGGGCAGGACACGTGGACACAGATCAACATTTCACTGACTAGAAAGTCAAAGGTATGAAATGATCCAGCCTTTCACATCTCGAACTCGCGATATGCAAAATTGTGAAATAATCTCAACCATTAGATCGAGGCCAAATATGGACCGTTTATCAGGCACAACGAAGGCTCGTGGAGTTGTGAATTCTCAATAAAATCTTGACCGTTGATCCAAGAGGGACGCGTGGTAGAAGATCAGAGCATGTCAAAGACTCCATTTCGGGGTTTCGAGAATCGCGACTTGGAGAGGCAAGAAACAATACCACAGTAATGCCGAAATCGTGAAATGCGAAATCGTGAAATGATCTGAGCCGTCAGATCAAGGGTCAATTGGGACCGTTGATCCCACACCATTTTAGAGTTTCGCGGATCGGTAGTTGGAAGCGTCAAGAACATTCACCACAGGAATTCCAAAATCGTGAAATGATCTGAGTCGTTGGTTCAAAGAGATTGTGGACCATTAATCCAACCCCCTTCGATGTATTGGAGATTGGGATTTCGGTTACCGGGAGATGGAGAAGTCACAGACTCTCAACATCAGGAGTCCCAAAATGACGAAAAATGAAATCTCAAAAAGCACTTTACGAACAAGCGCTTGGTCATGGCCATGGTCATATAGAGGAAGGAGATAGCGCAGAAAATCTCTGTTTTGGAGTTTCAAAGATCACGACATGGACTGGCGAGACACTTGGCCATAGGAAATCCGAAATGATGAAATACAAAATAAAGGCAAGCTTATGAATATCATTCAATGGTGCAGATGAAACTGAAGGAGATTGGAGGGATACTATTGCACGACATAGTGAACCTACCAGAAACCATTGATGAGTTCTACCAGAGGACTCGAAGACACTTCGAGGTGATTGACAAAGGAGGTGAAGAGTCTCAAGAGATCAGCCAGTAGAACAAAGACTATTCATGAAGGCGATTGACAAGTGGATGAGCGTTGAAGTTTGTAACTGAAGCAGAATGTATAAGCTCGACTATGCCAGAGAAGACGAAGAGTCCCGACTGCCAGAGAGGCTGAGGAATCTCAGCATGACATCCAGCGATGATGAATGTGTGGAAAAACCGCCAGAAAAGATGAAGGGTTACCATGATGATCATACAGAGCACTCGAGATATGGAAGATATTAATGCAATGTGAGCAGGCAGAGGCATGGTGTACATTGCATGCACAAGGTGTACAGAAGCCATAAGTACACGGGACAGAGAAGTGATGAGTTGTTGCTGAGGTGAAGTAATGCATGTGTGAAGAAGTAAAGGGGTGGTGCAGTAGCTGAAATGGACAGGAAACAAAAGGTACATTGAATGGGAATGACACACAGAGCACAAAAGACAGAAGATTAGAATGGGCAGCGGATGCATGCAGGAAGACAGTGAGGAAGACTGAGTAGCAAAATCTTACAGAACAATGATGAGACTGGTAAGCTATTATTGAACACTATATCACTATAATAGGTTTCAGTATTTCAGATTCATAATCTAGGGTGGTAGGGAGGTGTTAGGGAGGAATGGTGTCCTCGGAGGTTCAAGTGGGTGCTTGAATACAAGGAGTAGTAGCTTCCTTCTAGTTGGTGCTAGAGAAACCAGGGAGTAGGTGCTTCCTTCTAGTTGGTGCTAGAGAAACTAGGGAGTTGGTGCTTCCTTCTAGTGGGTGCTAGAGAAAATAGAGAGTTGGTGCTCTCGACAATTTGCAACTTGCAA
>SNQJ01S0216688.1:10524-25980 GCA_010110895.2 Picea sitchensis | reverse complement strand
ATTCCAGACAAGTGTGGACGAATTAGTTCGGCCTGTAAGTGAGGGAATATATTCAAATGGGAAATTCTATTGGATAAATGGAGTAGACCATGATCGTGAGAGTTTCAGTGTAGTTTTTTTCGATGTTACAAAGCGTCGATGGAAGAAAATGAAGGGGCCAGAAAAGATAATAAGTGATTTAATTATTCCAATAATGGAAACCCTAAGAATGAATGCAGTGGTAAGAATCAAAAAAAATAAAAATACAGTCCATAAGACACTGAAATCTGCTCCCATAAAGGAATCTCGTAGATTAACTTACAGTCCAATGAAACATGGCCTAAACAAAAAACATACTTAAGACTATCTATCGAGAAATTATAATTCAGCCTTCCCCGTTATCATCAGATTTGCTATCTGTGCTGAATCTAATTAGTGATATCTATATAGATATTAGTGATATGTAAATAGATATTTATATTGTACAAAAAAGTATTAATATTCAAAACATATGCAGATTATATTCAAAACATATGCAGGTATCGCCCTACAACTCCATTGAAAAATGTTGACAGAAGAGATCGATCGTAGGATCCCTCCCTTCTTCGCAAATCTTTCCATGATCGCTTGATTGAGCGGTCTTCTCTTCTGCCAGTTCTTCCCGATATTCCAAGTTCTTCTGTCTCCACACTCAGTTTTAGAGGGTCGCTTAGTTGTTGTCCTCTTCCGGACATTCACTGTGACTGTTTTAGAGGGTCGCTTAGTTGCTGTCCTCCTCCGGACATTCACTGTGACTGCGCAAACACGTTACGCGAGCCTGTACATTGTCCCTCTCCATACGAGTAGGGTTTTGGTAATCAATCTCCACCTGCAGGGCCCTTTCCCATACCGATATCGCACTGGCAAAGTCCTTATGACTCTCCTCCACTGAGTGTATTTCATCCACACGCTCGTGTTCCCTCTCACTCTCCTGATCAGGCCTTCGAATTCCTTTCGCTTTCGGAAACGATAATCCGTGAGCTCGCTCTCTCTCATCGGTAATCTTCTGCTTCAGAGGCTGGATTTCGGCCTCCTGCTGTTCCCGGGCCTCCCTCAAGATGAATATGGAGAGGATTGTTGTCCGGAGTGAAATTGATGATATCCTTTGCATTTGCATGTAGAAAATGAATCGCCCCAACTGCGTGGTCGGTAATTGTATGACGGGTATGGCCAGAAACGTGCGGACATCCAAAACGCTCGGACAACCAGAAATGCTTGGACAGCTAGAAATGAAACGTCTAGGGAGACCTGAGGAAATCCAAACGTGATAATTTCAAAGGTTAATCATTTAAAGTGGCAATCATACAGTGCTACAGTAATTTTTTAATATGATTAGGTAAATGTTAAAAAGTAAACAGGTTAACGGATGCATTCAAAATACAAGAAAGTTATTAAGAGTAAATCTCATTCATTGATTTAGGAGGACTAGGAAGAATATGCGAGCATCTTCAATTTTCAACCCTAAGATTGAAATTTATGATTAAAAGCTTGATTAATCCACCAATTCCAAATAGGGTACGCCTATCGGCGTAATTACAATAAACAATCTTTCACGGGAGTCGAGGAATGTTTAAACTTCGATTTACAGATAGGCTTGAAGGACCTGTGTGTTGAATGCCCTGCGTTTTAAAGTCTGAAGGGTTTAATGGATCGTGTGGTTGAAAACCATTTTATATCCCTGAAATGGGATTTTTTCCACGCTGATACATTCCTTCCCACCTTTTAGGATCTATTGAACTCAGGATGATGGATTTCCGTGAAACAGATCCAAGAAATAAATTTCCAGTTCTTCAGGTGTGTACTTAATATACATTTCAGTGTGTCTCTCACTTTCCAAATACTTTGTGTGTCTGCACAAGAAGGACCGATAAGCTGGTATCAACTTCTCTGCGATTGAAATCCTAAGCTCCTCCTGGAGCTGCACATCTGTCACTATCCAACCAGAATGGTTCCTGAGCACCTCTTCAATTGCACAATTGAAACCCTTGAACTTATCTTTCAGGGCCTGCTGTGACACCCCACTGGAAAAAACCCCAGTTACATGAATCCCCTCATCCCTCAAACAATATAGGGTCTTAATCCAGGCCGCTCGCTCGTAATTTTCTGCATATTGCCTAACCTTGCCCCGATTCTTCGTCAACCAGCCATATCCTAACAGCCCTAAAAGCTTCGAATCCTTGACCTTCTTGACAATGTAATGAAGATTGTTCATGAGAAATAGGTATGACAGGGCAACATCCTGGTAGAGGTCAGATTTTAAATCTAACTTACACTGTAGAATCATGATAATCCATCCCAGTTTCATTGACAGAGCATAGGCCGGGCTGCCCAATTCATGATCATGCCCATCCAAGTCCCCAAACAAGTCCATGAGGCCATCAGGCAGGCCAATGGGGAGATCAATAGGTGCATTGGCAGTTATTTTGATGAGAACCTCCTTGTAATCGGACAGAAAACTCAGATAATTCATAGCATACTTTGTAACCGGATGAATCGTGCCGCCTGGAACCGGGGTCTTTGATTTCTCTGCCCTGATTGCATTCTCGAATGCCGTCAAAATCCCCCGTGCCGACTCCCCGAGCCGAACGAGGATAGTAGACGCCTGCGTCCTCACGCTTGCACACGAGTCCTGGCAATAAACGGTGTCGATGTCGGGCAAAAGGTTCGACAGAGATTCGTACATGTCGAGCACCCTGAAGAGCCTTTCGCTCGACTTTTTGCTCATGGCCACGGATTCCCCGAAGGCCAAAAGCTTTGTCGTCGGCCCCTTGACGATCTCGGCGAAACAGAAATCTCTGGCGTTGTTTAGCCCTGCAAAAATCTCGTCGCAGAGACGTTTCTCGCTAGCGAACAGAATCCTCACCGCAATTTTCACGGCACGGATCCACTTCTTTATCTTAATGTCGAGAATTGCCCACTCTAGTTTGTGCACATCACTCCTACTCAGGTGCTCAACACCGATTCTGTTGAGAAAGACTTCGATTACAGATTTTCTGGTTAGCACGTAGATTCGAACGCATTCTCTCCCGTACCCACCGGTAACCATGCGCTTTGCTATGTTGCGGAGGTCCAGGACGGCGTCGAGCGGCATCATGTCGATTTCAGAAATCTCGTCGGCAATACAATTCCAACTCCAAGGGTTTCCGCCACTACTTCCGTCTTCATCCGCCGACCTGTGGTTCGAGCTGCCATTGGTCGGCGCCATGACCGGGTGGACATTGGCTGCCAGAATTCCGTGAAACTCCTTCTCCAGGCGGGCCATTGACATCTCCATGAGGCGCTGCGCGCGAACCAGCTTGGTGGGGCTGCTGTGCGTGCCGACCAGATTTTCCATGAGATCACGGAGACCGTCCACGGCAGCCAGATACTCGTAGGCTTCTTCTCGGTTACTCTGGAACATCATGGTTTTGGACGAGTTTGTGTCCCAGAATGAGATTGTTCGGTCTGCGGGGGCCAAATCGTCCTCCAGGTCGGCAGATGTCTGAGGTGGGTGACCGGAATTTTGATGGCTCGAGCCGGAGAGATGAATGCCGAAGGTAGAGAAGCTATCGGAGGAGCCCAGAGATTTCACAATCTGACGTGCCGTGGCAACTACTCTTTCTTCTCCTTTCGCGTCTGCTGTTTCCATTTCCATAGACGTATACGCAATGAGTATATGCTATCAACAGATTGTCCGGGATGCTTCTGAATTCAACAGAGAATCGTGAGACGAATAAATTTTGCAGCCCCAGAAATAGTGATCTCTCTCTCTGGTTTTAAGATAGAAATCCTGCGTATGAACGGATGAATGAGAATTCAATACCCAGAGCCTCCAGAAAGATAAGAGAATGAGGCTGTGAGACTCTGAGCGAGAGTGACAATTTCAGGTGTGGCCTTTTTATAGGCCTCTAAACCGTGACGGAAATGGTCTCATAAAGTCTTAGCGCTGACGTAACAGCCTGTGTTTTGACCCACTGAAACAAACATGCAGATGGGGTGTAGACTTTATTTGTAGTTGACTTTATTAGCGATTGTCTTTGCGTAGTGTTGGACAACTGTTTTGTCTAATTTGACACGCTTTCCTTTCTGATGACAATATGCATTTTACATTTATATCTCAAAAAGGATGAAACAAAAAAAAAAAAAATAAGAAACTCTTTTTCTCGACTTTCCCGACTTTACTCCGAGATAATGTTATTGAATCTAAATGTAATTCTCATATTATTATCACTAGCACCGCTGCTAACTCGCCGCTGGTGAACCCCGAAAGGTTTACAGCGAGTTAAACTTTCCTGTAGTTAAAAAACACCTAATTATCACAATAAAAGCGTCAGATCCATGTTTCACGCTGTAAAAAATTATAGTTCAAATTTTTTAAAAATAATATCAATGGATTTTAATATGATATTGGATGTCTATAAACTACTTGCGAATGCCTCCCCAAGCAGAATGAGCAAAACGAATTGAAACCTTGGTTCCCCTTTATCCATCTTCGCCCCCCACACAGAACGAATTGAAACCTTGATTCCCCTCTATCCATCTTCGCCCATGCATGAAAAAATTGCCAACTTTCCAGCCGTAACACAAATAGTGGCTAAATCCCTCACAAAAAACAAACGCTTCACATCTCAACCACGTAACCTGCACTGACAAAGGGATGAAGAATAATTACGTCTTTCATAATACTTTCGGTAGCTCTAGGGTTTGAACCGAAATCGAAACGGGTGCTCACAAAAACAATTCCAACAGAGACATTTATGTATGGCTTAATGCATCAGAGCTTGGGAAATGAAACGCGTGGACAACCGAGGTAGTGAAACTGGCGGACAGTTAAGGAAATCCCAAGTAGAGGAAACGCGGGGACAGTTGATTAAATCTGTGATAGCATGGAAACGTGGCTTGCCTATGTAATACTTGTAATTTCTAATAATGAAATTGAAGGAGTGCCTGTTAAACATGGTAATCTCAAAGGTTAATTATTTAAACCTGGCAATCATATGATGTTACAGTAATTTCTTAATATGATTAGGTAAATGTTAAAAAATAAACAAATTAATTGATGCATTCATAAATGCAAGGAAGTTATCAAGAATAAATCTGACTCATTGATTTTGGAGGACGACTAAGAATATATTGGCATCTTCAATGTGTAGCCACCAGATTATAATTTAAGATTAAAAGATCATTAATTGTACCCATCTCCAATAGGTATACACCTTTCGACGTAATTATTAGTCCCTGTCGTAGGCGTAGAGGGGCTATAGCAATCGATAAATCGTTGAGTGCATATTACTTTGTCCTTTGACCCGAAATATACAATACCTATTGTTGGAGCTATGGAAATAAAAGCATATATTTTTATAAAATAAAAGGTAACATATCTGTACTGATTTGATTGGATAAGAGATTGGAGNAGCTATGGAAATAAAAACATATATTTGTATATGATAAAAAGTAACATATATGTATTGATCTGATTGGATAAGAGATTGGGGGTCTTATTGCCGACTTCGCTATTCCCAATGTACTATATGGCAACATATCCAAAGTTTTTCTCATAGTCAGTATGTTTTAATCATATATTTTTCCTGTATCTTGCTTCAAGGTTGATTAATGCTAGCATTAGTTCGAATGTTTGTATTAACATTTTCTGCTACCCGAATATATCCGCAAGTTTTGATATGTAGTAAGCATATTGAAAAGTTTTGATATCCAAGCTTTGCAGTGATTGAGAATTCTAAAGTTTATAGCGTCTTTGGCGGATGTATATTTCTTGAAATGTATTGACACTTATTCTGAGATGCGTCAATAGGACTGACTGCTTAAATGTTCACATGACACGACGTTCTGCAACACCCCTGACAACTTCAATGTTTGTATTCCGCGAGGTGCTTAGACAACCTGAGAGTCTTAAATGTTTATGTAAATACGGTTCTCAGAGTACATTTTTCCTCGAAATTTTCTATACAGTTATAGTGAATTTACACTTGATTGTCTACAGTTCAATAGTCATTGTATGTTTCCTCCTTGTTCTGCCATTGAAGCTACATACATTTTTTATTTGTTCAGTGACTGCTTCTTCTTCACTGGTTTGTCGGTTGCTTCCATTGTATGCTTCATCCTCGTAATCGTTGAGGCTACATACATTGTTTACCGGTTCGGTGAGTGGTTCTTGTTCGTTGATTTCTCGATTGTTGCTTGTTGTTATTTCGCTGGTGATTCGAGTTGTGCTTCTGCATTTCATCGTTTCAGAGTAAGTTTGGATGCCGTGGTTTCATTTTGTATTCCTTGTTTTCTGTTTAGTTTGCAGTTTGCAAGTAAGAATGTTTGTTTATTTGTAGACGCATGTTCCTTGTGTGTTTCCGGTTCCTTTTCTGTTTGGGTTGCAGTTTCGTAATCGTTGGAGATACATATGTTGTTCACTGGCTTGGTGGTTCTTGTTGGTTCGTTGGTTCCCGGGTTCCTGGTTCAGTTTGTTTGGATGGGGTTTGCGCTTTGGGGCGTTGGGGGTGCAGTTCGGCCTCTTCGTGCTTTCTCGCTGGTTTGGTCCTTGTTGGTTTCTTTTCTTTGATTCGGCCTTGCAGGGTTGGGGTGAAGCGGCGGTGGTTGGAGCTTTTTTTTTTTTTGGATTGTTATTGTTTTGTTTGGGGGGATTTACGGTATTCAGCCCCTGCACTCACCAGTGGATATGCAGTTGTTTTATTTGCCAAGTCTGCTGGAGTCGAGATCTGTTATTTTGTGAGATTTTCCTGGTGCTGCAGTCCTGCCATGAAAGAAAATAGTTGCGTGCAAAATTGTTCGAGGATTACATGTGAAGTTATAATACCCGCTGTTGTTTTGTTGGAATAAAGAATATGTATGCAGGGTACATTTATAAACCATGTATGGTTAGATGTGTGGATATGACATGACATGTCATTTCTCCTCTACATAGACTGGTGTGTGCAGGATGCAATTTGTGTTGTTCTTGACATATGATATGTGCAACAAAGATTCTGCAAGATTATATTTTCATGTCTGGAAGCATGTGTGGGTAATTAGCCACGGAAAACTGAGAACTTGTATCGTGTGCACAATAGTCTGTGTAGAGGATAAAGAACATGGCTAGAGCGAATATGTGGATAAATTCCCAGGGAAAAGCAGAAATTGTTTGGCTGCGGCCATGCAGTTGAGTGATATTTTGTGCCTTGTAATATATTTTGGCCTGGAAAAAAAATTGTACATGTTTATAGCCATGGATAGAGAAGTGCAAAGGTTCATGTTTCTGCCTTTGTAGACTGTTTGTTGAGTCATTTTTTCTCTATGTACATATTGCTTGTTCTCCGCTGAATACCAACTTCCATTGATGTTCATTAAATTTTGTGGGTTCCCAAATTGAAACAAACAGAGTAGCTGGAGAAAAGGAGAGAGTTTCGACTGCATCCGCTGAAGATGATATATAAAGGTGCATGCTAGTACTATTGTTTCATACTGCGTTGTTTTGTATTTCATTTATGCCCTGGATATGTGTTAAGCTAGTTGCGTGTCTTCCTACATGGTAAGTTTTCTTGGTTGCATATGTTTATTCTTGCATACTAAGCTAGTGCATGTTCATTGTGCTTACGCTGCATTGCTGCATTTAAACAAACAAAATGGCTGGATAGAACGAAGGACTCTTTGGTGGGTAAATAGACCTGTTTCTTTTTTGTTTTACATGTCTATTTTCAAACTAACTTGTCTTCCTATCGATTGCATCTTCCGCGTTGTTGCCTTGGAAAAAATAGGTTGCTTGGACAGGGAGATGAATTCTTTTGTACAGCAGTAGAGGGTTCTGTGGTACAATCTTCTAAAAGGTATACCAAGTGTGTCGGCAAATTAAAGATACAAACCGGGTGTGGGCATATAATATAGAATGCCTATATTTGCTTAGTCCTGATGTCCATCTGCAAATGCTTGCATCATAAAAAGTTGGACTAGTGAGACGGCCATGAGCAGTCAGTCATCCCAGACATCGATGGACCGACAAGGCCAAAGGTAAATATGCATGTGCTCTTCTCTTACTATGTTTACTAGACAAATTTCCGAGGCTATATATTCATCTATGGCATGGCGAATATGTTGATGCCATCTGCAGTACATGGTTTGCAGCTCGCAAGAAGTATCAACAAGTATGAGTGAGACGCCAAACCTGTTGCATGTTTCGTAGACTAAGAGGTGTCGTTGCGAAACTCTAGCTCCATAGTTCATCAAAAGTATGCGTGTACTTGTAGCACACTACCATTCACTTTAGTTTTCCTGTTCAAAAAATGTCTTCAAATCCAGAGTTATGACATCCAAAGTACTGTCAATAGAGGCCTTGAACAACTGCCAAACTGAACAAGTGTTCATCGGGGACATAATGGTTGTCTATACCACCTACTTGGACAAGGCAAACAAAAGTAGACCCATTCTGTGCGCTAATATGACAAACAATGACGCCATGATGACAGTCACACTGACTGTTCCTCCATAACTTGTCCAGAAACATGCAGAAAAGATATTGCCGTGTAATGGGATATCCATTACAAATTTTAATATATTGTTGAAAATAGTATATGACCGTGGTGATTGCGATCGAATTATTTCGGTCAACAAAACAAGCATTGTGGAAAAAATTGCTCCTATTTGTTCAGAATACCGCTTCCTCCCAAACTTGACTATTAAGCAACTTGCACAGAGCACTAATATTTACCCAATGGGAACGATTTGGGCCGCTGTCACACTGGCCAGGAAATTTGGGTCGCAACACATTCTCCATATAAATGATGGAGAGTCGGACAATGAGAAGGCAATGGTACCACTTTTCATATTCAGTTTTGTTGTTTACTTTCACTTCTGCATGTATCTCGAATAAGTTACACAAAAAATGCATTGTTCCATGTTGCAGCTACAATTGTTCGATACGTATTCAGATTTGTTTTCGTCAATGGAACAACAATTGCATAGAGGGAAAATTCCACATATGTTGTTCAAAAATATAACAAAAAAGAAGGATGTTAGAGAAACGATCTTTCAGACAACCCAGTCAACATTTATAACAGAGTTGTGAGAAGATACAGTAAAGGATCCGGAGAAGCTAGCTAGCTCTACAATTGTTGTGTGTATACATTTACAAAATCATCCTCGCTTTGCTTATAGAAATAGCCTTCAACAAATTTCTGCAAGTGTTAATTTTTTTTTTGTTTTAAAGGGGAAGGTGGGATGCAATTGTGTATTATATTGTTCAATGTATTAATTCATTTTCTCGCATTCCCAGGTTGAAGGTCTTTTAGTTGCAACCAATGTGTACTCGAACCCCTTTAAGCTTGTTTGTGCAAAATGTCATTCTATTGCCTTTGCCTTCGCTTTGATAACTGATGATACGATTGATTGTCTGCAATGCAGTGAAAAATGTCCATATATTTATGGACATTGTCTCAGTGGTGTTATTTGAACCATGGGCAACACAACCGTGCACTGTACAATCAGGTAGCCACTGTTACAAAATGTGTTTCTTGAGTTGGCAGAGTTTTTGTATGAAACATATCTACAGAAAAAGGAGAGCAGTGTCTACATGTTGCGGCAGCTTTGGATACAAAGAAAATTCACCTTAAATGAGGACAATGCAATTTTGAATATTCGCTGAAAAGGGGAAAAAAAAATTATATGAAATTTTGAGAGGAAACGAAAATACCTCATGTCTCTCTGTAATTTTTGTTCAACATTCAGATGAAAGTTTGTTTCAACAGAAAACAAATGCAGCGACGTCTTTTCTTTGTATATCAAATTGTTTGGTGCAAAGGTCGATGGGTTATGCTCTATGGCACCTTCTGGGAACTTGCTAGTGGACTGTTTAAAGTATGGTTTGTTCTTTGTTATCTTCTTTGTCTGTCAATTTGTATACCCTGGAACTCTAGCTGTTCTTTGGAGGACACCGAACAGTATAATTTTTTTTTTTTAGCCAACTGGGATGCAGATCCGCCTGGTAATTTCTATGGCGCTGTGACGCAACTATATTGTCACTTGATTTAGTAGATTTCCTTGATCGATGAACTTGGTCAAACTATTGTTCTGAAATAATTTGAAATCAACGAATATATAGTGTCCGAACTGCGATTGTCCTCACATACAAACAAGAGGTTCTTAAAATACAAATTGGTCGTTGTTTTCGCATTTTTGCTTATTCTATGAAGTTAGTCAGATTAATATCCTGGAATAATTTGAAATCAATGAATATTTAGTTTGTGGAATGCAATTGTTCTATCATATGAACAACAGGCCCTTAAAATTCAAATTGGTCCTTGTTATGCTTGCGGTTATAGAATTTAAAAAAAAAAAACTTTTCTTTCCTTGATTCTTTTAAGAATAAGCGATTTAACATTTTTTAATAATTTAATGCGCCAGCTCTCAAGTCCATAAATTCCCAATTTTCAGCCCATGAGCCCGAAAAAAAGAGGCCCATTTTTCAGCCCGCCAGCCCCACAGCCCCCGATAAAAAAAAATCATTAAATATGAAATACACATGGAATTGTTATGGGACAATAAAAGTGCAATGTTCAGCGAACCAGCTCGAGTCCTCTTGTCAATTTGTATATGGCGAAAGTCTGGATGCTATTTGTAGTAGAGGGAACAATGGAGACTCTATTTTCGGCCTGCCCGGCCGCGAACCCACCATCCAAAAACTGCCTAAAAGTGCAATGTTCAGGCAACCAGCCCGAGTCCTCCTGACAATTTGTATATCGCAGAAGCCTGGGTGGTGTATGTAGGAGGGGGAACAATAGAGAATCTATTTTCAACCTGCCAGGTCGCCAATCCGCGATCCAAAAACTACCCAAGTATGGAATGAGGAATCTGCATATGTTGTATAAAATCTCATTCCATAGTTAATATAGAGACTATGTCCACAAGTTCGCTTGTCAATTTGTATATCGCGGAAGTGAAGATGCTATTTGTAGAACACGGAACAATAGATACTTAATTTTAAGCCCGCCAGGTCATGAATCCGCGATCCAAAAAGTGTTCATGTATCGAATGAGGGATCTGCATATGTTCTAGAATAATGTGTTTGTACAATGGGGAACAATAGAGGCCTAATTTCCATCCCACCAACCCCAGAGCCCCTGATAGAAAAAAATCGATAATTATGAAATTGATACAGAATCACTACGGGGAAATAAAAGTCCAATTTTCAATGAAGCAACCCAAGTCCACTTGTGAGTATGTAATGAGGATTCTGCATACTTAATTTTCAGCCCGACTAGCCGCGAACCCGCAATCCAAAAAATGCCCAACCATGGAATGAGGGATCCACATATGTTCTAGAATAATACAAATGCACTGTTCATCCAAGCAGCCCGCAGCTCCTCCTGTCAATTTGTATGTCACGGAAATTTGGGTGCTATTTGTAGGAGACGGAACAATAAACACTATTTTCGGTCGGCCAGGCCACGAACCCACGATCCAAAAACTGCCTAAGTATGGAATGAGGAATCCACATATGTTGTATAAAATCTCATTCCATACTTTATAGAGGCTATGTCCATAAGCCGATGTGTAAATTTGTATATCGTGGAAGTGTAGGTGCTATTTGTAGAACATGGAACAATAGATACTTAATTTTCAGCCCATTAGGCAGCGAACCCGCAATCCAAAAAGTGGCCAAGTATGGAATGAGGACTCCACATATGTTCTACAACAATACAAATGAAAAGTTCAGCCAAGCAACCCGTAGGTCCGCATATGTTGTAGAATAATGTATTTGTACAACGCAGAACAATAGAGGCCCAATTACCAGCCCGCCAGCCCCAGAGCCCCCGATCAAAAAAAATCGTTAACTATGAAATTGATACGGGATCACAACGGCGCAATAAAATTCCAATGTTCAGTGAAGCAGCCCGAGTCCACCTATCAATTAGTATGCAATTAGTGATTCACATATGCTTTATAAAATCTCATTCCATACTTTATATACAGACTTTGTCCCCAGGTCCGCGTGTCAATCTGTATATTGCGGAAGTGTGGGTGCTATTTTTAGGATACGAAACAGTAGATACTTAATTTTCAGCCCGCTAGGTCGCGAACCTGCGATCCAAAAAGTGTCCAAGTATGGAATGAGGGATCTGCATATCTTCTAGAACAATACAAATGCAATGTTCAGCCAAGCAGTCTGTAGCGACTCATGTCAATTTATATGTCGTGGATAGCTCCAAAGCCCCCGATAAAAAAAAATTGCTAACTATGAAATTGATACGGGATCGCAACGGGACAATAAAAGTCTAATGTTCAGCGAAGCAACCCAAGTCCACTGGTCAATTTGTATATCGCTGAACTCTGGATGCTATTTGTAGGCGAAGAAGCAATAGACTGGCGTGCTCCAAAAACTGCTTAAGTATGAAATTAGTGATCCACATATGCTGTGTAAAATCTCATTCCATATTTTATATACAGATTATGTCCACAGCTCCACATGTCAATTTGTATATCGCGGAAGTGTGGGTGCTATTTGTAGGATACAGAACAGTAGATACTTAATTTTCAGCCCGCCCGCTCGTGAACCCGCGATCCAAAAAAGTGTTCAAGTATGGAATGATGGATGCGCATATGTTCTAGAACAAAACAAATGCAATGTCCAGCCAAGCAGCCCATGGCGACTCGTGTCAATTTGTATGTCGCGGAAATCTCAGTGCTATTTGTAGGACAGGGAACAATAGAGACTCTTTTTTCGACCCGCCATACTGCAAACCCGCGATAAAAAAACTGCCTAAATATGGAAACAAGGATCCTCATATGATCTATAAAATCTCATGTCGATACTTTATGTAGAGACTCATCTCCGCAACTCCCGTCGTCAATTTGTATATCGCAGAAATATGGGTGCTATTTGTAGGAGATAGAACAATAGAGACTCTATTTTCAGCCTGTTAGACCGCGAATTCAGGATCCAAAAACTGCGTAAGTATGGAATGAGGAATCCGCATATGCTGTATAAAATATCATTCCATAGTTTATATAGAGACTATGTCCAGAATCCCGCTTGTAAATTTGTATATCGCGGAAGTGCAGGTGCTATTTGTAGGACACGGAACAATAGATACTTAATTTTCAGCCCACCAAGCTGCGAACCCACGATCCAAAAAGTGCCCAAGTATGGAATGAGGAATCCACATATGTTCTAGAACAATACAAATACAATGTTCAGCCAAGCAACCCGTAGGTCCTCCTGTCAATTTGTATATCACGAAAATGTGGTTGTTATTTGTAGTACAGGGAACGAAGAATCCGCATATGTTCTAGAACAGTACAAATGCAATGTTCATCCAAGAAACCCATAGGTCGTGTTGTCAATTTGTATATCACGGAAATGTGTGTGATGTTTGTAGAACACGAAACAATATTTAGTATTTTTTCAGCCCGCCAAGCCATGAACCCGCGATAAAAAAAGTGCCTAAGTATGGAATAAGTGATCTGCGTATGCTGTATAAAATATCATGTCTATACTTTATATAGAAACTCATTTCCGCAACTCCCACTGTCAATTTATATATCACGGAACTATGGGTGCTATTTGTAGGGAACTGAATAATAGATACTCAATTTTCATCCCGCCAGGCCGCGAACACGTGAAACAAAAAGTGCCCAAGTATGGAATCATGGATTCGGATATGTTCTATACAATCTGATGTCCATACTTTATAAAAGTACATGTTTAACCAACCAACCCGCAACTCCACCTATCATTTTGTATCTTGCGGAAGTGTAGGTGCTATTTGTAGGACACAAAACAATATAGGCTCAATTTTCAGCCCGCCAGGCAGAGAACCATCGAGCCTTCACGTCTCCTGGGTATATCTTATTTCGATTTTCTTTTGTAACCCGCCTGATCATTTTTCATATGCAATAATTAAGCTTTAATGCTAGTAGCCATCCTGCAACAACCGTTACAGTTGTCATTAATGTCCGGAATTTCGGAGAAGATTTGTCATTAGTACGAATTAAACTAAGATTTGTGCACAAGCATGTTATCCTTTCCAAGTATTCATTTCAAAGGCGACGCAATCTTTTTTTTTTCATCCGCCGACGGGTTGGTGCTTTTAAGAAATTTCTGATTCTTAATGTCTTTTCGCTGTCACTACCACCTTCGAACTTTTTTCTAATTGTGCAATTAGTGAGTTGTGATGGTCACAACTCATCCCACACGAACCCTGGAAATTGTCATTGATGAGTGAAGAGCTTGAGGAGATATTCCATTGATACACATTAAACCAGACTTTGCGGAGGCTTATATTATCCCTCCCCGATTTTCATTTGAAACATTGTCTCGAGCAAATGGAAATTCTTAATAACTTGTGGCGGAAGTTCTCTCCACACACAGTCAACACATTGGGGCATAATGGCCATAGGTTCCACTATTCCAGGGCATATTCTTACTATTCATCTCTCTCCGACCATGAGAAAAAAATGAGATGGTCCCTTGGTACACTGAAAGATATATTTCAAGCCAAAAAATTTGATGCCAACCTTGGTTGCTTAGAGAACCTGCCCACTTGCAGTCATGCCTGTCGCAGAACTTTATGCCATGAATTCCAAGCCAGAAGAAGATGATTTGATGGACGATGATATGGAAATGGATGATGGCAATGCATAAAATATTCCCACTCTTAGGCCCAAATTGGAATGAACCATAACGAATGGACCTTCTCGGCTCGGTGATCGCAGTCATGACAACACCAAAAGGAGTTTCAGAAGAAAAAAAATGGACAGTGAACGCAACAACCACTTTGCACCGCCAAAGTATGAATTCCAGAGTTCCAAATTAGTCCGTTCTGGGTGGAAGAGTTTGACTGTAAAACAATCATATGTCAATGCTTCCAGAGATATATTTCAAGCCAATTTTTTTTTTTTTAACATTTTCGGGTATCAGATGAAAAACTTTTGCTGCTGCAACGCATTTTCCTACTAGTCATCTCCTTCTACCCAGAATGGACTAATTTGATCCTCTGTAATTGCACGTGCAAGTTGTACTACTGAATTTTTTTTTACTATGAAGAGCCGGTTTCAACTAAGGGCTATTCCACTTGGCCTGCAACCATTTTCGTCTTCTTCCTTAGGCAAAGCTTCTGAAAAATATCAATTTCAGCAGAGGATGATTAATCGAGGAGAAAACTCCAAGGATCTTGCATACTGCGGAACCCGTGCCTGTGTTTGTTGCNAAATGGATTTGCTATTACGAAATTTTTTCCTTAGACTCTTCATCTCTGCCACTTTTCTGGGTTTCACACATGTTCTAATTGGCATACTTCGGTGCTCTCGTACTTCTTGGATCTTCTGTTTACTAATACCAATGTAAAATGTTCCAGCAAAATCATTCTTCTTGTTTCTAGAGATGTAATTATTAAGTTTTAATGCTAATTAGTACAAAACAAAGTTCACTACTTCAGTTGGTATGTTACAGTCATGGAATAA
>SNQJ01S0216687.1:0-11012 GCA_010110895.2 Picea sitchensis | reverse complement strand
CGAACGATGAGAGTGCTAGTAGGATGTGGCAGGGATGCTTCCACACCTCTCCCTCAATATATTTGGTTATCATGCATGACCTTTTTATTCCAAATGTGAGTTTTATTAGCAAGCTATCGACAGCCTGCATCCATCAACGAAACATGTCAGCGATCCAAAATCAACATCATAATTTAATAGTCATATGTCACATATGTAATAACAAAAACACTCAAACCATAAACAATCCACTCCTTGACTCTATCTGGAGTCCAAGGAGGTCCATCGATGCCATCAACATCCTCAATTAGTATAGATTCCTACACACTTGGGAGAAACCAGTCAATATCACGTGTCTATAAAAATATAATCAAATAACATATCATCATATTCACAACATCATCATAATCCATAAGCGAAACAATCAATCATATAAGGAACCGGATCACTTGCACACAAGTGTCCTCAAAGAATAAGTCCAATCAATTGTGTGCAAGAGCAGAATGTTACATCATGTTCCCCACAATAAAATAAGATGATTTCATGAATCTGTGTGCCCTAAATCTGAACTATGAAGTTTTTATGATAAATTTTTCCTCCTGGTGGAAGAATTTTACAGAGGTCCAAATAAATGTTTTATAGAGAAATAAATGTTTTTTGGGTGGGAAAATGTACAACGGAAGATTTGGATAATTTCTTATCCAAAGTTTTTACAGAAGTAAAAGGGGAAGATCAAGGGATATTTTCATAGTTTACCAAATACGGTTTCCAAGACATGGTTTTCAAAACCACGGGAATCAAACCAGTAAATAATTTTGACAGTAAAATGGTAAATATTTATTGGGAAAAACAAGACATGGTTTTTAGAAACAATGGATGGTTTTGAAAAAAGGGTTTTGAATTTCATTTATGAAATTAATAAAATCAAATTGCAAAATAATGGAGAAGTTTTACAGGAGATGGTAACCAAGGCATGGTTTTTCAAAACCACGAGCTTTAATAGGAATGTGGAAATGGAATGCTACAGGTTAAAGACATATTTGGGATATATTTTTGTCAAAATATTTTATTCCCAAATATTTGAAAAATGATATTTATCAGGTAGATATGGATAAATAAAATCGGATTTGGAAGAGTACAAGTGACATTTCAAAGAGCATGTGGTAGTCAATGATTTATTTCAGGAAAAAAATCAACGATTCCCAGATTTAAAGGAAACAATTCACGAGCAAATGAAATTTTCAGGAAGATTTGAAGGATGTTAAATGGCAATGGATTGAAGAGCTTATCCAAACAAGAGATCAATTTTATTCAAATTAATTCTTGTCATTTTGAATCTTAGTTGAGTATTTTTAGGATTATATCAACAATTAAAGGAATAAGAACATATGCGGCAGTAAAACTCCAAATTTCAAGGAACTAGTTCCAAATTGGATTCCACAACTTCCAACAGTCTTCAGCATTCGATATCCACTGCAACCAAATTTATTTTTAGTTTATTTTTACTTGATTTTATTTCCAGCAAAATAGGAACAATTGCATACTTGTTTTTATTATTTAAACTATCATTTTGTATGTAAAGGGGGTTGGACTTTCAGCCAGAGAGGCTATTGGACTGTGTATCAATTTCTTAGAACATCCTTATGAATCAATACTGAAGTATTGTGATTTTGGAGGTAAAGATTCACCACGGTGTTGTTCTCAGTGTGTTTTTCCTTTTAATTCTTATCTCCATTATTGTTTGTTCTTTCTAGTATTTAGCTGAGAGTAAATGTTTGGAATTCATATACATTTGATGCTCCATTCATACAATAAATACTTGTTCAAATGTTAAGGATTTCATGTTCAGAATTCATTTATCGGTGTTTTTTCCATGGCGATTTGTATCCTTTATGTTTTTCTTCTAAAGTTACATTAAGAACTCACCCTTTGTTAGGTGCTCTTAGTGTAATGGGTTATCCTTTCCTCTTTTCTGTTTCCATCCAAATATTCATTTGTTGAAGAAGAATACTTACTTTTCCTTTACTTTCTAAGAGTACACCACCAACTATTGACTCAATATTTTTAAGTTTAGCCTTCGACCCCATTTCCCAATGGTTCCCTTCTCTTGTTTGTACTACCAACCCTTTAAAAAAAATTGTCCTATTGCAAAATTCGACCTCTGTGTGCTCATTGCTAAATCTTTTTGAGTGTTTTTAGTGTTTACCTATTTGAGAGAGCCCTCTATAGTTGTATAGGTCATAATACAACCTAAAGTTGGTTTGAGGTTACCTTAGGGTTTATTTGATACAACCCAAAGAAATTACCAAGTTTTAACACAATCCTCTCTATATCTTCAATTTTAATATTTTGATCATCCACTTTAAAAGTGTTATAAACTATTTTGATATGGTTAAAATTTACCACCTCTTTTCCAATAATCAAATCTCATATACCACTAAACAAAATATTCACTAACTTGTTGTCGATATGGATGTAATCCTGGTCATGAATTCCTATTACTTTGAAACCATCATACATCCCAATTAACCTCCATCATTCCCAAGGAATTTGATATCTAATTCCTATAGTTGAAGAATAGTCCTTCAACACAAGTTGTCTTCTTCTAATATCTCCATCCAAGGAATAACCAATAATAGGTCCACATGTTTCTTCCATAGGTCTTCTATCTTTTCCCATTGCCACTGAAAACAATTTTCATCGAACCTATTTCACGTTGGATGAACAACCAAAACCAAACAAGGAATCTTGTCATGTAAAGGGTTTGCAATAATAACACATTCATAATGACCAATCACATAGTGTTAAATTGGTTCAGCCGAAAGCATATTTATAATATTTGGCACCTTTCCCTTCATTTTTTCCAACCGATGAAATTCTCTCACCCATCTTTCAACCGAAAAAAATGTTCGACCAAAAAACAAGGAATTCGTCTATTTTTTATGGATTCTGTTAGAAAAATATAATTCGGCCGAAAAAAATACTTTTCTGCCGAAAGAATCATTCGGTCGAAAAATGCGAATGGGACTGTTTGTAGAAACCTCAAAATTCCCTCCATCTTACTTGAACTTTGGAGGTTGAGGAATCCTGCAAATACTCATAATTTAGTTTTGAAATTGACACCAAAATTTTCAAAATTGAATCTACTTTCTCTGTATATAATTTGTTTTCTTTTTCATTATTTCTATCTAATTTTATTTAATTTTATTAAAAAATCACTATATAATATTTTCAGGTGACATCATGATTCAGTGAAATGAAATATCCATATCTCTAAAAAAAACAGTGGAAAATTTAGAAAAAAATATATTCACAATCCTTAAATTGTTCTCTTCAAAAGGGTATTTTTATATTTTACTTTTAAGTAGAAATTAAGATAGATACAAGGTGGGGGAAAACATGTGTTTAAAATATGCAATTGTTTCAGCTTGGTCAACTTAAAAAAATTCTATAAATTATAATATTCATCTATTAGATTCAAAATTATAGTCATAAGAAAATAGAGTCTTTGTAGATAGTTGCAGTATATTTAGTTTATCAAAAACAAAAGTTAAATAATATATAGGTTGTTACGGGAAATCATAACTCATTATCATTCATTTCATTTTTAAGGAACACACTGTGAAATAATTGCCAAATTGACATATCAAATCTCCATAAAAATAATTTGAAAACTAGTCAGTAGAAATCTAACAAAATTCTCCACAAGTTTTGTTTTTACTATAAAGTGAAATTCTAAATAAATAAAAAACATTTTTTTATACCAGAAGTTGAAGAACTTGTGAAAATATAGTTTTTTTTCTCATAAAACAAGAAAAATAGACACCCATCTTCATGATTTCACCGGTGAAATTATTTAAAGTGTTTGTTATGATCTCATATCCCACAAATCCCTCACTGAATGTCACCAAGTAATGTGATTGACACTTATGTTCTTCTTTCTTACCACAAAATCTCACCAATGTATCACTTTTTTCTACCCACCTGACATATTTTTTCACGACAATTTCATCTTCACCAAGCAATACAGGTATTGGTCCCTCCATATCAGGTTTCTCTTTATAATAAGCATAAAATTTTCATGCATATTTTAATGTTTATCCTTGATTCATGATATAAACACATCCTAAAGTCATTACATTCAAGAATCACCTTACAAAAATTGAATGTAAACGAACTAAAAGGGATCCCTGTTTCATAAGCCCTATGGCAATGAATATGTCTATATGTTTCATCAATATGACATTAAATACTATAATAACATAGTGTCCTCTTGGTATATGCTTCTCTATGGCTCATAATTTCCCACCATGTTGCTCATCCATTAGGACCTTTGTATCCAGTCACTCCCCATTTTTATCAATATAGGGATCCCATTACACCCAACATTGTAATTTCAAGGGAGATAAATGACCTACAATAATATAAAAAATACATTAAAAAATTAACTAGCTTCAAAAAAGATAACAAATAAAGTAATGTGCACATTAAAATTAAAAAAGGAATTAAATTAAAACTTTCATAATTTAACGCAAATGAAGCAAAAGAACCTAGATTTGTAGAACCCATTTGTAATAGTGATGGTGATATTATAGATATTAAAAGATCAAAACTATACATAATTAGAGTTCATCAAGTGAATATAAATATTTGTTAATAATAAGCTTAGATTATGACAACATACAAGTTTCATTCAATTGATTTTTTAGGCAATGCAATGATAATATTTATTCATTTTTGTAAGATATTGGCTATTAACTCTTTTAATTCTTGGTCATTTGATTCTCCATTGCCATACTTAATACAAAACATGAGCACATGGCACTTCTTGATAGTGTTATGATATTTGCCCATATTTTAATGGACTAGTCTTAGGCCAGCTCAATTTTATTCGCTCCAATACTACAAATATATGGTACAATGGATGATGTCACCTCATAGAGAGACCTTCCCTAGATCCTAAAATGTTGCATGGTGTTTAGGCTAGGCAATCTTAACTAACTCACTTAGTCATCATTTGAGGATAAATAACTATTATCCTAAATGGATAATACAATTAAAGGTGACATGAAGACTTAGTGATTGGTAACTTAAAACATAGGATAACACCCCCCCTCCTCAATTGTAGCACCCCCACTACTAACCCATAATTGTTTTTATGATACCCACTAAATTAAAATGCATGTTTCATGCTAAAAATGTCCATTCTAACAACATTTATGATACAAATAAATTCATCTAATTATACATACACATAACAACATACAAATATTCAAGAACACATAGTTTAAGAACAACAATTTAAACCCGAAAATAAAAATAATGAACATAGATAAAACACTTATCTTTTTAATCAAATGTGCAATCAACTGCAGAAGATGGAAATTCCACCCAACCATAGCCTTTATTCTCCAAATATTAGCATCAATTCACCCCGAAGTGGGTCTAGGAATCCACAATAAATGGTGTCTCTATTGTCTACTCATAGCCCAATTCATCCCACAACAAGATAATTTTCTTGCAGCCATCCCAATCCATCAGCTCTCTTCCCATCAACTTGCACAACACAATGAATGTGAACTCCGTTCTCTATACACATTCCCTTAGGCCTTCCCACTTCCCTCTGGGGCTCTAGCATAGGTTGGATACTGATGCAGGAGCATCACCAACTCAGCAAGCGAGCCAACACATCAAGCGAAAGATCGGATGGAATAAACAAAATCAAATTTTGTAAAGAGATTTGGGAATGTAGCGCAAGTCTTAAATGAACCTTTATGAAGGAGAACCTTTAGTATGATGTATCATACCTCGAGCCATACGCTCTTGTCTGAATTAGATAGGAGGCATTTATTATATTTAATGCAGGTAGATAGATGTTTAAGCCTAGATTAGACAGTTTTAGAGTCTGAGAGGGAAAATGGATATAGACACCCTCACTTGTACATTGTAATATAATTTAGAAGCCAGCATTCAGGAGAGAAGAACAAGCAGAGAAATCTGTGAAGAACACTCATGTATAGGCAGTTTGAATTAATAGAATGAAACTTTGATTCAGACCTTGGGTTGTGTTGTTTTCTCTGTGTATTGTTGATGTGCTCATGAATGTTTGTTTTCTGGTTATGCATTTGCTTTGAATATGCTGTGCATGTGATTTAAGGGTTTAAACTGAAGTCTGAGAGGAGAGGAATGAGCTTCAATTGTTTCTCAATCTGAGCCAGGAGATTCCTGCATAAAGTGCAGTTGAATTCATCTGCAAGCAGTGCGTTGATGAGGCCCAGGAGTTGAACTTTTGTTCTCATTGCCCATAATTTTATTTGGGTTGTTGAAGCCGAGCCAGGAGTGTGCAAGCTGGGAAAAAAATTCTCAGTTGTTAACCTGAGAAAAGGAAGCTAAGGACTGCTGCTGCAAGAAGTGCACAGAGTCTGAAGGATTCGACACCTAGAAAGTTGTTGAATATCGAGCACAAGCAGTGTGCATAAAATCCCTCTGGAGGAATCAGAGTTGACAAGCTTAGGAGGGATCATTACTTCATGATATCGAGGAAGAGAGATCAGGAGGTGGTTTGAGGAAGGTTCGAACAGGAAGGACAAGCGCAAGCATCCGAGGATCAGCTCTGAGGAAGGTGCTTTATTTTTCGGAAGAAATCCTTGGAGAGGAGGAGTCGACGGTCAGGGTTTGCAGAGGAGCCATGTGAAATCTCGTCATCCATTAGATCACAGGGAAGTTGTACACGAGTTAAACCCAAGCGTGTAGAGGAGAACCCAAGAGCCATCGGGATTCGACTCATCGGAGAATCGGGGTTTGCGAAGACGAGAGTCTTGAGCCCATTGGAATCGCGATTGGCGATTTCTCGATGCAACTGGAGCCGTCGATCACAGTGAGGATACGTGGCACAAGATCCCGAGGAGTCGGGGTTCAACACTTCGGAATTCTTTGTGTCATGAGAATCGCTGCCGGAAGAATCGTGAAACTCCGAAACGTGATGATCAAGTAGTCACAACGCTGAGTGGAGGACAGGTGTCGGAGGACTAAGTTCTGTTTTGGGCAGACAACAGGTGGCGTCGCATATCGGATTTCAGGGTTTGGCAAGGTATGTGACCTTGTGCATCAAGAATCGTGAATTCTCGAAACGCGAATTCCCGATCACTATGGGAGTGTGGGCCCCAGGTCTTTTCCGTGGACAGAGGACAGGTGGCATCGAAGATTGAGGATCGAAGATCCCAGGAGCACGAGTCCTTCACATTACAAACTCGCGAATTTTGAAATCTCGATAAGGGGAAAGGACGTGGTCACGTGGATTTGAAAGGTCACGCGAGGAAGGAGTAGCCGGAGGGGCTAATGCTATAGCAGGAGTGCCATCGTGAATCAGGGTTCGGAGATTCGTTACGATAGAGAACCGTGACATCGGATATGCCAATTTCCCGATAGGGAAATCCCCGACCGGAACAAGGAAGCAGTGGTATTGAACCCCATCGAGTTTCAGGGTTTTAGATAGCACGAAGACCGTGCTCACGAGGTTCGTGACAACGCGAAACTTGATTTCCTGATAAGACAAAAGGGAACAACAGGAAAGAGTCCTGTGGGTATTGAAGGGGTCCCGATAAGGGATCTGAAGGGAAATAAAGCTCTTCGGGCCTGATAAGAAGAAGGTACTGGTAGTTGCAGACACGCCTTGGGAGGTGTCTGTGTCAGAGTGGTATCAGAGAAAGGTTACTCTTTGTTTTCTGCAACACGGAGAAAGAAGAATTCATCATGCCACCCAAAAGAGAAAGGCAATCGCCTGATCTGGAAGACAGGGATGTGCGAAGAAGAGGCAGGCCGGCAGGGAATCCAGATATGGAAAGGAAAATACGCGATCTCAGAGCGAGATTGGAAGATATGGAAGCAGCGCAGAGACGCACAACCAATGCTGGAGACTTAAGTGACTCTAAAGGCGAAGCTGAAGCTTAACAACAAGGAGAAGTTGCAGCCAATGAGCGATTGATCAAAGCCATTGCTCGGATGAGTTCAAAGACAAAAATGGACATTCCAGTCTATGAAGGAATTCTGGATGAAGAAGAGTTGTTGGACTGGATTAGGGCTCTTGACACCTACTTCGATTATGAGGATATCAAAGAGGACAAAAAGGTGAGGCATGCTATCACTAAATTGAAAGGACATGCAACATTATGGTGGGATGAGCTTCAGGCAGATAGACATTCCAAGGGAAAGCAAAAGATCAAAAGCTGGGATCGAATGATTGCGAAGATGAAGGAAAAATTCATCCCAAGAGATTATCAGATTACACTGTTCAGGAGGATGCAGAACCTGAGACAGAAGTTGATGACGGTGAAGGAGTACACCGAAGAATTTTACAAGCTCAATATTAGAGCAGGTCATCGGGAGAGCGATGATGAAAAAGTTGTTAGATATATGAATGGCTTAAGATACAATATCCAAGATGAAATGAGTATGACAACCGTCAAAACGGTTGAGGATGCGTATCAGATGGCGCTGAAGGCTGAAGAAAAACTAAGCCATAAGCCAGCACAGCAAGGGCAAGGCAAGAGCCAGCCAAGGGGAAAATCAGTTACCCAAGATAGGTTCCAGAAATCTAGGGATGAATGGAAGAAGCCTCAGATCAGAATGCAAAGAGGTGGAAGTTCTCAGCGAGGCCAGCATGTTGAAAAACGAAGGCAGCAGGCAGAACCGGATGGAGGATACGCTGATGTTAATACTTTTCCTCGTACCAGAGGTAGAGGAAGAGGTAGAGGAGGAATCATCACATGCTACAGATGTGGAAAAGATGGACATAAAGCCATCGGCTGTCCATATAGGAAGAAGGACAAAGGAGAAGCTCACATCACCGAGGCACAAAGGTGAGCTGCTGAAGCAGAAGACGCAGAAGACGGAAGGTCTTTGATGATGCGTAAAGTTCTCGTGACACCTGAGAAGGAGGTGGAGGACACAACTCAGAGAAGAAGGCTATTTAGAACCGCATGCAAGACTAAAGATAGGAAATGCAAGGTTATTGTGGACAACAGAAGCACCGACAATATCGTTTCAATCGAGATGGTGGAAAAATTAGAGCTGGAGACGACTGATCACCTGAGTCCATACAAAGTCTCATGGCTACAGAAGGGACATCAGGTAAGTGTCACTAAACAATGCTTAGTGGATATCAAGATAGGAGGATATAATGATAAAATTCTCTGTGATGTTATTCCTATGGATGTATGTCATTTATTGCTAGGCAGACCATGGCAATATGACAGAAACGTAATTCATGATGGGAAGATGAATACATACACTTTAGAGAAGAATGGGAGAACACACATGTTACTTCCGATAAAAGATAAGGAGGTGAAACCAGAAGTGAACAAAATGATACTTCTCATGAGTGGGAAAGAACTTCTGGCGGAAGTTAAGAAGAAAGAAGATCCACAATTCTTTGTGGTCAGGAAACCAAGAGTTGTTTTGACCAGCACAAGAGTGGATGATCTGCCCGAGGAAATTCAGGAACTGCTGGAAGAGTTCGCTGATATTGTGGTGGACGAATTACCTCATTCATTGCCACCGATGAGGAGCATAAGCCATCATATAGACCTCATACCAGGAGCAAGTTTGTCAAACAAAGCAGTGTATAGGTTGATGCCGCAGGAGAATGAGGAGGTCAAAAGGTAGGTACAGGAGCTGTTGGATAAAGGACTGGTCAAGGAAAGTCTTAGTCCGTGTGCCGTTCCAACGGTACTGAGTCCAAAGAAGGATGGAGGATGGAGAATGTGTACAGACTCCAGAGCCATTAACAAAATTACCATCAGGTACAGATTTCCACTGCCGAGAATGGATGACTTGATGGATTGCCTGAGCGGGGAATTTTTTTTTTCAAAGGTGGATTTGAAAAGCGGATACCATCAGATTCGCATGAGGGAAGGTGATGAATGGAAGACAGCGTTTAAGACCAATGAAGGGTTGTATGAATGGCTAGTCATGCCATTTGGTTTGATGAATGCGCCAAGTACATTCATGAGGCTAATGAACGAAGTGCTGAAAGAATTCATTGGTAAATTTGTCATTGTTTATTTGGATGACATCTTAATTTTCAGCAAATCAAAAGAAGAACATTTGAAACATTTAGCTGCAGTAATGAGGAAGTTATAGCAAGAGAAACTGATGATCAACATGAGGAAGTCTTCATTTATGAAGAGAGAACTCATTTACTTGGGGTTTTTCATATCGGCAAATGAATTGAAGATGGATCCAAGTAAAGTAGAGGTGATTAAGAATTGGCCATCACCAAAAAATGTTTTCGAGGTGAGAAGTTTCCACGGATTGGTAAGTTTCTACAGGAAATTCATTAGGAACTTCATTGGAATCAGTGCAGCAATGATGGACACAGTCAAGAAAAGACATAAATATTTTCATTGGATTGAAGAGGCAGAGAAAAGCTTCAATCTGTTGAAGCGAAAGGTCACGGAACAACCGGTGTTGGTGTTGCCGGATTTTACTAAAGTTTTCCAGGTAAAATGTGATGCAAGTGGCTTTTCCATAGGAGCGGTCTTAAGCCAGGAGGACAGACCGATTGCATATTTCAGCGAGAATATGGATGAGGCAAAGGTGAAGTACTCCACGTATGATAAAGAATTTTATGCCATCATACAGGCATTGAAGAAGTGGAGACATTATTTGCTTCCAAAAGAATTTGTGTTGTATAGTGATAACCATGCACTACAGTTTGTGACTCAGAAGGAGAAGCTGAATCAGAAACATGCAAAATGGGTAGAGTATATGCATAATTTTACATTTGTAATTAAACACATTTCAGGGACTGCTAACAAAGTGGTTGATGCTTTGAGCAGGAAATGTTTGTTGTGTAAGTTTTAAACCTGCAAAGTAAAGCAATGCATATAGATTCTTAATCAATACAGAAATTAATCAATGGCTCATACACAGAGTACACAGAGATTTTTACCGGAAACCCTCAACCGGGAAAACCTTTCTTATTTTCATTATATCGAATTTCACCATTCGCCATACAATATATACAATGTTTT
>SNQJ01S0216686.1:0-15456 GCA_010110895.2 Picea sitchensis | reverse complement strand
TCTAGGAGGAGTGTTTGAGGGTTGAGTCGATCAAGGGGGCACACAAGTACTTTGAGGGTAGGGGGGAGATGGTGAAAACTAAAGTTATAGAAATGTTCCTTTGGGTGGTGGGAGGGGTGTTAAAGAAGAAGACATGAGATTTATCAAGGTTAACAGAGGCTCTAGAGGCTTTGGAGAAAGTGTTGAGGATGCTAAGTAGAGAGTGAGATTATTGTATGGAGGGATAATCCATGAGCAAGTTGTCATCCATGAATTGTTGGTGGGTCAGGGGTTGATTTTTGTGAAGGTTAAGTCCTTTTAGATAGCCCGTAGAGCATGCACTGTTGAGCAGGTGTCCAAGGCCCTCAACCATGAGGATGAATAAGAATGGAGAGAGAGAGTCTCCTTGACAAATGCCTCTGGAGGGTGAAAAGGTACTATAGGGACAACCGTTGAAAAATATAGAAAATAACGTCGAGGACAAAAGAGAGAGAATCTAACGCGCCCATTCCAAGTTGAAACCGAAAGCTAAAAGAGTCTTTTAGATGTACCCCCAACTTAGGTGGTCAAAATATCTGGAAAGGTCCAACTTGAGGAGCATACCATTTTTCTCAGTTGTTTTTAAAGAATGGATAACCTCATGCGCTAGAATGATGCCATCCATAATTTTTCTACCTTCCACATAGCCAGTTTGTTCTAGGGAGATGAGAAGAGGGAGAAGGGGCTTTAACTTGTTTGCAATAACTTTTGTGATAATTTTATAAGTGACATTGCATAGAGAAATGGGTCGGTACTTACTTGGTGAAGAAGCATTCTCTTATTTTGGGATTAAGGTGAGAAAAGTGGTGTTGAGAGCTGGTAGTATCCATTGTCTACTATGGGATTCCTCCACTATCTCCAGAACATCTTGTTTCAAGAGGTCAAATGAGAGTGAAAAAAATGATGGTGAAACCATCTGGGCCAAGGGTTGTGCCTTCCTTCATTTGAATGACTTCAATATCCACTTCCTATAAAGTGATTGGGTGCATTAAGGAGGTGTTGTGGTGCTCAATGACTAGGTAGGGGATCTGGTTGGTGACCAGTTGGATGGATTCCTCTCTAGAGTGATTTTCTTCAGTGAGAAGATCCTCATAATATGAGACCAACTCTTTTTCAATATCTTTGTGGGATTTTAGCCTGGATACATCCTCTTTTTTAAGGCAGGATATTCTGTTGTGCATTATGCGCAGAATAGTAGAGCGAAGGAAGAAGGAAGTATTTATCTCTCCCTCTTTTAACCAGGAAATTCTAGACTTTGCTTCCATAGTATTTCTTCCTATTTGCACCTATATTAAAAATATAAAATTTAGATTTACTTTAATGATTCTTAGCACCACATGTTACTTCAAGTTCACCCATAAGATTCTTAGCACCACATGTTACTTCAAGTTCACCCATAAACCTGGGATTTTCTAATACTTTTATTTTTGTAACTTAAAGGTCACAGTGTTCTTACATCCTAAGATTTGCATTGGTTTCCTAAATTTAATTTAGGATGTCCTCCCAAAACAATCTTTCCAAGTTCACAATGTCCCACTCATTATGCAATTATTTTCAATTGAGATTGCTTTATGGGTTTTTAGGACATTAGACTTAGAGATTTGCAAAGTTAACAAAATCGAATTTGGTATTGTTTCCTTAAGTGCCAATTTTTTCGAGTCCTTCACAAGGGAATGCATATATTTACTAATCATTGTTGGTATATTTGATAAGTTATTAATTACTATTTATATTGTAAATATAATAACAAAGCAACAAGTATCCTTGCATATACATTCACAACTTTCATAAAGACAATGGATTATGAATAGGAAATCCAATGTGGTAAACTAGACGTTGTTACTTGTTACAAGGCGAGCCATGACTATAAGTATTTGAAATATAGTATACATAATTTATGTATAAATAAACAAAAACAAAATCAATCAACCATATAAAATCACCAATTAGTAATTCATTGTATTACATTATATGATTTAATAAAAACTCAAACATCTATAAAACCTTATATATATATATAATTCTAAAAAAAATACATATAGAAATAAATTACCAACTTATTTTAAACATTTTGGAAGTCTTTTGAACATGGTCTTCTCTTTTTGTATATATATATACGAAAAGAGAAGACCATGTTCAAAAAACTTCCAAAATGTTTAAAATATGTTGGTAATTTTTTTCTATATGTATTTTTTTGGAATTCTATAACTAGTATTGACTATATGGCTTGTATAAATTATTGCAAAGTAACCGAGCATAATTATAGAGTTGTAGTAAATCATAAAATTAAACATTTTTGTTACCATTCCCAAAGTGAGCAGTCTTCTTTATTCTTACAAATGATGACAATAAAGATGGATCCACGCTCCTGGCATGTGAATTTTGTTCCATAATGTCTTCTTCTGTAGTCATTGCTTTATCTTGTCCAAATTAACCTACAAAAATCACTAGTGAGGCAAAATGCCTCAAATCTACAAACTTGGGATTTTTCTCTAGCTCCAAATGCCTGATTCTTTCTTGCAACTCTTTAATTATATATTATTTCTCTTCGAAATTCTCCTTATTGTTCTCTTCCCTAATTCCATGAGGGTTATTTTCCTCTTATGCTTCTTTAGTTGAGTCGTCATCCTGAGCATTTTCTTTTTGGTAGCTTTCAATTCCTTTTCATAACTATGCTCATATTCCATTCTCCCCATTTATTATGCTACAATCTCTTTATTGTCATTACATAAGAACTCACAATGTCTAATAGAGTCATGAAGTTGGTCCTGATGATTTTCCATTTTACTTGTTTCAAAGCATCTAAATTTAGAATTAACACATATCTTTTTTATCCCATCGAAATGAAAAAAAACAAGTATACCTATCCAATATCTCATAAGAACAATTGCTCAAGATTAAAAATATTTTATAGAGCCAACCAAAAAGAGAGTAATCCTAGGCTAGCTCAAAATGCCTAGAAGAGTAGATGATTGTGAACCTTTTAGAAGAAGCTCCACAAATAAATTGGCTTTCAAACTAAGAAGAATTTCTTGATTTTTGTGAACGAGGAGACTCAAATATAACCAACATAGTACTTGAGATTAATGTTTGAGGTTAGAATGTCATATGAAAATGAAACCTAGCTTCCTTGTTCCCAAAACCAAACCTCCAAGTATTCACAACAGTTCCCCTAGAGTCCTCACATGAAACACTTCCAAAACCAACCTTTCATGTGGAACCAAACCTTCAAATTGGAAGAAACAAAAGGAGAATGGTAAGAAATAGACCACTCCTCCAAATCCATATCTGAAACTTCAATATGCCCATCCAAAAATGTAGAAAAATCCCACTTTCTTTGAACCATCCCATCTTACCATGGCTAATAAATAGTGCCTCCCGAAAGATATAACAAATAACATGATAGACTACCCATACAATCCTTTGCAAATGCATGTTGTAGATGTGATGCCACTTATTAGGATTGTTATAATAATCATTTAATAAGAAGGGGGCTGATAAAAATAAAAGAGGTTGCAAACTACCTCTCCCTCCTTGTTTTTCCACATACAACCAAGAGATGAAGAGAAATATTTATCGACTATTGCATCTACTAGTTGTTTAATTCCTCTGAGGACGTGAAAGAAATTGACTTCCTTGAATCCTTCTAACAATTTCTAGGTGTGACACAACAATATAATGAGATGAGGGTATTTAGGGAGAGATTTGTAGACAAAGTTACGTATGACTATGATCAAATCTCCATACACTATCATATTTTTTATGCCTTGATTGTTCATTATCCAATCTCCTAAACAAGTGGCCAAAGGCTCAACTTAATTATTAGACATTTTTCCAATTCCCCAAACACTTACTCCCCTAAAAAGTAATCTCATATATTATCGATTGTAATTTAATCACAATTATAATGACATAAAATATGAAATTGATCCAGGTGGATAACGGTGGCCACCCACCTTTTCCGACTGACTCAAAACAATTTTATGCCAATTTTGGCAATTTACTATTTTTAGCAGGTTTTAACTTCCGGGGCCATTTTGAGGGCCTAAATGAAGGTTTTTTGAGATCGAGATTCTCAATGATATCCAAAGGCATGATTGAGCCCCCAAAATGAATCTCTTCAACAATACCTTTCCAACGAGCTATCACACGCCTAAAACAGAGATCGTATGCAAAAGTTACGACCCCCGGAAGTTGATGTACTCACTTACCCAAACGGGGCCCACATGAATTTTGGCGCTTCATCTCCTAGGGTTAGGTTTTTGGATGTCTAGGACTTTTGGCATTCCCGTTTATTGTAAAAAGGTCTTCAGAGCCTCATTGTAATCATCTTCTTGTGAATGCGAGTAGTCGTCACATCTCTTCTCAGAGATAAGCTACCACCATTCTAGCGAGTCTTTCACTCGCCTAAAAAATAGATCGTATGCAAAAGTTACGACCCCGGGAAGTTGATGTACTCACTTACCCAAACGGGGCCCACATGACTTTTGGCGCTTCATCTCCTAGGGTAAGGTTTTTGGATGTCTAGGAATTTTGGCATTCCCATTTATTGTAAAAAGGTCTTCAGAGCCTCATTGTAATCATCTTCTTGTGAATGCGAGTAGCCATCACATCTCTTTTCAGCGATAAGCTGCCACCATTCTAGCGATTCTTTCACTCTGTATTTTTACAGTCTTTGTACATTTCTTTGATTAATAGAAATCGTGTATTACTGTATATCTGTGTTTATGGTTGCATCTCTGATACATTTCTATTATGTTATTGAATATCTGCAAGCCATCATCACATTTTCAGCGATAAGCTGCCACCATTCTATGAGTCTTTCACTTTGTATTTAACAGTCTCTGTACATTTACTTCATCAATAGAAATCATGTATTTTTTTTTTTTTTTTTTTTTTTTTTTTTTTTTTTTTTTTTTTTTGTTATATTATTGAATTTTTTTGATATCTCTGTGCATTTCCTTTATTATATCTCACTTCATTTCGCGGCCAAAAATGTCCAGATCACAACGTATGTTGCTCTGATCGCTTTTTTCGCTGCATGTCCCCCATCTAGGTCCCAGAGGTTAGTCTCGAAGCTTATCTCCCTTGAAGACACCGCCTCAAGACACTCAAGAAACCCTCAATGGCTTAAGAAAAGAAAAACGATGGAGCGCATTAACTTCTATCAACTGCTTGAGTAAGCTCTCACGCGAGAGAGGGACATAATGAAGGAGAATTTTTCCCACATCCTTTAACGCCGGCCTATAGCATCAGTTTATCTTCATCAAGCAACCACTTTGGAGGCACCTCTACTTTTAAGGTACATGTTCATTTTGATATTCGTATTTGAAGGATAGATAGATGCGTAAGCCCTAGAAAAAAATGGTTAAATCGGCTAGAAGGTTATTTCTCTTTTCATAATTTTTCCGACAAAGAAAAGATCACCTTGCAATTCTTAAATATCTCCCTATACAAATCTGGTGGGAAACTTATCGATAAAAGTTCCACATAGGGAGTCTGGAATATATGGGTCCCATCCCACTTGGGATTTTTGTGATGCTATGAAGGAACAACATTACCCGCTTGGAAACTATGAGGACCAAGACATGAGATGGACCAAAATGAGGCAAGAGAGGGGACAAGGCCTCCAGAGTTCACCAATACCTTCCATACCTTTGTGCACCGTGCTAGGTATCAAAGACTTCGAGCTTAAATTTGGTTCTCAAATACCATGGGGCTCTACACGACACATCCGCACTAAAATGGAATTTTCTAGATTCATCACCGGGTGTTGTTTATTGGATATGTTGTTAAAATCGAGCATAAATTTATGCACCAGAACAAATAGGAGTTAGGGTTTGCAATTCCGCAACAACCAAAGCATGACAAAGACATCCCTAAAAAACAACAAATCCAAATTCCAAGACACGTGAAAAGAAGGGTCACCGGAAGACAAAGAAGGACACCGAAAATGGTGAGATTTACACAAAATCCCTCGGCACAACATCATGAATGTCACTCAAAACATACATTGGTGGATGAGATCAAAGACAAGGAGTCAACCCCGACTGTAATTTGATTCTCAAAATAATGGGTAAGATGGGACGACGCAGACTATTGCTATTGTTGCGACCGCGAACAATTCAAACTGAAGAACCAATAGATCAAGAGGAGCACATTTTCATTCACAGATGTGGGTGAAGGGGACCTGCTACATTTTATTGTTGATAGCGAAGCCGTAAGAACCTCTCATCTCAACAGAGGTCGCCAAACAGCTGGGATTGTCTAATAAAAACCATACCCACAACCATAAAATATTGTCGGCTTCGCTTAAGGATCTAGATCTTGTGTCAAACCAACAAGGTCGGTCATCATATGGCATCCAACCCTTCAAGGATGATGTATTATGTGATGTTTCCACTAGATGTCCGTGATGTGCCTTGGGCCAACTATATGTGGGAGACGCCATGTCATATGAAACTTGACCTCAGAAGTTTCATTGTTACTTTTAGGGGTCATCTCTATAGAATAAATTTATAGTCCCAAATATTGTTCCACCTAAAGTGTCACAAGGTAGTATCTCATAAATTCATCTTTTCACAATCTGTTCAAAATGGAAACATAAGGACACTGCAACCACAACAAACTTTCTGTAACCTTCTATCCAACAAGGTTGACAAGGTTGCACCAAAGCACAAAGACCTCTTTTATGTACATCATCCTCTCGATGTATCTCTAATTGTTGAACAACCTCAACCTCAACAGTTCGTGATAGATTTCCACAACTAAGTAGCACGACGCTCCAACAAGACAAGCAACCCACCAAAATGTAGATTCAACAAATGCCTTTCCATCTCCTGAACTCAATGCAATGGAGACCATTGCTTCCTTACAGGGAGGATTGATCCAGGTGGATAATGGTGGCCACTCACCTCCGACCGGCCTGGGGCAAACAACTTTATGCCACTTGGCAATTTCACTATTTTTAGTAAAGTTTAACTTTCGGGCCATTTTTGAGGGCCTAAATGAAGGTTTTCCGGAGATAGAGGTTCTCAATGATGTCCAAAGGCATGAATGAGCCCCAAAAAATGAATCTCATCATCTTCCAAATGTTATCACACTTAAAACAGAGATCGTGAGTGTAAAAGTTATTACACACCCCGAAGTTTACTCACTTACCCAAACGGGGGTCCACATGACTTTTGGCTTTCATCTCCTAGGTTAGGTTTTTGGATGTTCAGGACCTTAGCATCTCCTCATTTATTGTAAAAGGCTCAGAGCCTCATTGTAATCATCTTCATAATGCGAAAATATCACATCTCTTCTCGTATATAAGTTGCCACCATTCTAGCGTAGTCTTTCACTGTATTTTTACAAGCCTCTCTAGACATTTCTTTGATTAATAGAAATCGTATTAATGATATATATGTGTTTATGGTTGCATCTCCTCGATACATTTATTTTATTGAATATCTGAAATATCTCTGTGCATTTCTTTATATTATATCTCTGCTCTCATTTCTCGCGTGTACACTAGATCGTGGTATCGAGCAAGCTTCTTGATTATTTTTCAAGGCATGTCCCCGAATGCAGGTCCAACAGTATATAAAGTTGGGTCTCGAAAGCTTATCTCCTTAATAAATTGCTCTCACATTGAGACCCAAGAAACCCTCTATGGCGTAAGAAAATAAAAACGACGAAAGCAGACGATCCTATCAATCTCGTTTGAGCAAGCTCTCACGCGACGTAGAGGGACTTAAATGATGGAGAATTTTGCTCCACCATCCTTTTCCAATGCCTCGTCGACAGCGACCGCATCTTCATCAAGCAACCACTTTGGAGGCACTTCGCTTTCAAGGTACAAGTTAACTTTGATATTCCTCAATTGAAGCGACGACCATGTAGCCCTAGAAAATGGTTAATCCGCCAGAAGTTTATTTTTTCATAATTTTTCCGACAGGGAAATGTCACCTTCGCACTCCTTAAATTCCTCCCTCATGTCAAACGTACAGGAAACCATCGGGAGCAAATTTCAATAGAGGAGTCTGGAATATAGTGGGTCGATCCCACTTTGGGATTTTTTTTGTGGATGAAAGGGACAATATTACCCTATTGGAAAACTATGAGGACCTCAAGACATGAGATGGACCACACCGCTGCTAAGAGAGGGGACAAGCAATTCCAGAGATCACCAATACCTTCCATACTCCACTGCCAGGGTATCAAAGACTCTGAGTTACATTTGGTTTTGAAATACCAGAAGCTCTACATGCATATCCAGACCGAATGGATTTTAGGACATCTCATCAACATGTTTCTTATCGATATAAGTTTTTAAAAACTCGAGGGAGAAACTAAGCACTAGAACAAATGGGAATTCGTGGCTCACATAAACAACCAAAGTATGACAAAGACATCCCAGACAAACAAGCCTCCAAAACCCAACAAGACAATGTGAAAGAAGGTCAATGGGAAGACAAAGAAGGAAAACAAAAAATGGTTCACTAAGATGTTGGGTTATGACTTTAAAAACATCTACAAAAAAAAAAAAATTCATTGGTGGTTGAGATCAAAGACATGAGCCGAACCCTAATTCGTAATCGATTCTAAAAATAATGGGAAAAGACAGATCATTTACGCAGACCACACTGCTATTAACGCTAATCACAATAATTCAAATCCGTGAAGAACTAACAGATCCTCGAAGAGGGGAGCACCATTTTCATCTACGATGTGGGTGAAGGGGACCCCATATTTTATTGTTGATAGCTGTGGAAGCCAAAAGAACCTCATCTCAACAAAGTTCACCAAACATTGGGACGTCGGCTAAAACCATACCCTAACCAACATCGGGTGGCTTCAACATGGACGAGATCTCCGTGTCAGCCAACAGTGTCCATTATCATATGGCATCCAACCCTTCAAGGATGAGGAGCAGGATGTCCCCACTAGATGTCTATAATTCTCTCTTGGGCCAACTATATATGTGGAGACGCTATGCTTTTTATGAGTCTCGACCCTGTGTTGTCATTGTTACTTTGGGGGTCATCTCTAGAGGATACCAGAGGTAGTTCCGATCATTGTTCCACCTAAAAAGTGTCGCAAGGGTAAGACTATATCAGAAAATTCAGCTTTTTCACACTTGTTCAAAAAAGGGAAACGTATAATACCTCGCAATCCACTACAACCTCACCCTTGCACCTTCTATCCAACGTAAGGCTCCATTAAGGTTAAGAAGAAAAAGATTCCTTCTGAACATATCCTCTCATGTATCTCGACTGATGAATCCCTCACCAACAGTTTGTGACAGATTTCACAAATCCAAGTAGTGTGACGCCTCCAAAGAAGACAAGCAGTCACCATGTAGATTCAACAAACGCCTTTCCCTCTCCCCATGGAACTCAAAGCAATGGAGACCATATGAGTGGGGGAGGATTGATCCAGTGGATATCTGTAATAACCACCTTTCCAACCGCTCTAAAAATTACCTTATGCCAATTTTGGCAATTTCCTATTTTCAGCAGTTTTAAGTTTCAACATTTTGAGGGCCTAAATGAAGGTTTTTCGAGATCGAGGTTCTCAATGATATGCAAATGCATGATTGAGCAACCAAAATGAATTTCTTCGACAATACCTTTCCAACAATTTATCACACGCCTAAAAACAGATCAGACAGTAAAATTTAATGACCCCCGGAAGCGATACCAACTTACCTCAAACGGGCCCACATGACTTTGGTGCTTCATCTCCTAGGTTAGTTTTGATGTATAAGACTTTGGCATTCTCAAGTATTGTAAAAGGCCTTCAAAGCCTCATTGTAATCATCTTCTGTGAATGCAGCTTCTGACATCTCTTCTCAGAGATGTTTTCACCATTCTCATGAAGTCTTTCACTTCAGATAGCAAATTTCCGGTGACATTTCTTTGATTAATAGAAATCGTATTACTGTATATCCGGTATTTTATGGTTGCATCTCTCCGATACATTTCGTTATGTTATTGAATATCTACATCTCTCGCTGTGGCATTTCTTTATTATATTTCCGCTTCCTCATTTCAGGCCGAAAATAATCCAGATCAAGTGGTCATCATATGCTGCTCTGATCATTTTTTTCAGCGCATGTCCTCGACGAGATCCAAGTATAGCAAGTTGGGTCTCGAAGCTTAGAACCCTTTAAGACAATCTCTCACACACTCAAGAACCCTCAAGGCGAAAGAAAATAAAATGATGGAGCATAAGATTCTATAAATTTGCTACCAAGGCTCTACACAGGGACAAATGATGGAGAATTTGCCCACATCCTTCAACGATGCCCATAGCATCGTGTGCATATTCATCAGAAAACCACTTTGGAGGCACCTCGCCTTCAAGGAACAAGTTAATTTTATTCCCATTTGAAGGAATGCATAGATGCAAGCCCTAAAATGGTTAAATCTCGCCAGAAGGTTATCGCTCACAATTTTTCCAACAAAAGAAAAGATCACCTTTCACTCTTTAAAGTTCTCCCTCATGTCAACATTGGTTGGAAACCATCGGGAGCAAAAGTCCCACAGAGGAGTCCGGAATATATAACATCCCACTTGCGATTTTTTTGCGGATGTGGTAAAGGAACAATACATCGTTGGAAACTATGAGGATCGCGGCATGAGATGGACCACTGCAAAGAAGATAGGGGATGCTGCTCAAAGTTCACTAATACCTTCCATACTATGCCACTGCTTCGGTATCAAAGACTCCAAGCCACATTGGTTTGAAATACCACATGGACTCTACATAGATATCCATGACCAAATGTATTTTCTGATGATCTCATCACTTGCCGCTTTATCGGTGTTATTAAAATCGAGAAGAAAATTAGCTACCAAAACAAACGGGAGTTTGGCCCAATATTGAACAACCAAAGTATGACAAAGACATCCCTAACAAACACTCTCCCAAACCAAATTCAAGACACAGAAAAGAAGGGTCACTGGAAGACAAAGAAGGACACCAAAAATTGTGTGATTTCCACAAAATCCCTTGGCACAAATACCCATGAATGTCACCAAAATAGCTCACAGGCTGAGATCAAAGATATGGTTTAAACCGACATTCGGGGACCCGATTCGAAAATAACGGGAAGATGATCATCGACGCAGATCTTCATCGGCTATTGTCGCAAACTCAACAATTCAACCAAAAGAACCAATGATCCCTAAGAGGGAGCCATTTTTCATTCATACGTGATGGGTGAAGGGGACCTCAGCATTTTATTGTTGATAGTGAAGCTTCTAAGAACCTCATGTCGAGGTCATCAACGCTGGGATTGTCACAAAACCACCCGAACCATACAACATTGCGGCTTCACGCAAGGATCAGATCTGTGTCAACGTTGTCGATATCATATGCATCCAACCCTTCTACATGGTATTATGTGATGTGAGTCCTCACTGACAGTCAGCAGATGCCTTCTTCGCCAACCGTATATGTGGAAGTGCCTTGTTGTTTGTGAGTCTCGACCCCAGAGTGTCATGGTTACTTTGGGGGTCATCTCTACACCAGCAGGAATTACCATTAACTCCACCTAAATAGTGCTCCAAGGTAGTATCTCATACCGCAAAATTGTTTTTTCACACTCGCTCTGTGCAACAGAAGGACACTACAACCACGGTAGCCTCGCCTCCTGCACCTTCTATCCAATAGAAGCTGTGCCCACGCTATTAAGTAGTGAAAATACCATTCCTTCTCAGACATCGTCCCTCATGTACCGCATCACAACAACCTCAACCACCGTGTTCTCGTGGATGATTTCCACAAATCCTAAAGTGCCTGACGCTCCCAAGACAAGCAAACCCACCGATGCAGATTCAACGAACGTTTTTTCCTCTCCCCTAGGAACTCAACTAAATGGAGACCATCGCCTCCTAAGGAGGGAGGATTGACTATGTGGATAATTGCGGCCACCCACCTTTTTCCTGACCGTCTAAAACAAGCATTAATTCCGGCAATTTACTATTTTTAGCAGTGTTTTAACTTTTGGGGCCATTTTGAGGCTCAAAACGATGTTTGAGATTGGAGGTTCTCAATGATAGACAGCACGATTGAGCCTCTAAAATTAATCTCTTTGACAATACATTTCCAACGAGTCACACACCTAAAACGTAGGACGAGGCGTTGTCACCCCTGAAGTTGATGTACCACTTACCAAACCGGGCCCATATGATCTTGTATGCCTATCTCCTTGGGTTAGGTTTTGACAAGTTCAGGAATTTTGGCTTTCCCATTTATTGTAAAAGGTCTTCGAGCTCCATTGTAATCATCTTCATTTACGCGACAGGGTCACATCTCTTTCCTCGTGAGATAAGTCACCATTCTAGTTTAGTCTTTCACTCTCAGATTTTTACAGCCTCTCAGACATTTCTTTGATTAATATAAATTATACCATATATATGTGTTTATAATATCTTGATACATTTCGTTATGTTATTGAACATCTGCACATCTATGTGCATTTCTATTGTGACTCCTACTCATTTCAAAAGTTTCAAAATAACCAGATCGCGGGTATCGAGCAGCTTCTTGATCGCTTTTCGCTGCATGTCCCCTCGACGCAGGTCCGAAAGTATAGAAAGTTGGGTCTTGAGCTGGTCTCCCTTTGAAGATAATCATCACTCTCGCGACACCCAAGAAACCCCAATGGCTAAAGAAGAAAACGCTGCATCTATCCTATCAACTGCTGCTTGGAGCAATCTCTCACGCTGACAAGGGACAAACATGGAGAACACATATTTCAACGCCTCTCACATAGAATTCAGGTACCAACTTCAATGTTGAAACCACTTTGAGGCACCTCACTAAGGTACAAGCGAACTTTGATATTCCCCGTATTTGAGATACGATACGTAGCCTTTAAAATGGTTGAATCTGTTAGAATGCTATTTCTCTGTTCATAATTTTTTCACAAAGAAAAGATCACCTTCAAGAATTTCAAGATCTCCCTCATGTCAAACATTTGTAAAGGAAACTTACTAGAGCAAAGTTCCACGTAGGAGTCTGGAATATACGGGGCAAATCCCACTTGGGATTTTTTGTGATAAAGGAAAAACATATCATGTTGGAAACTATGAGGACCAAGATATATGGAATCACACTCCGGCAAGAGGGACACGCGCCCAGAGTTCACCATCTTCTTTTCCATACATTGACAATTCGGCCGGGTATCAAAGACCCCAGCCACATTTGGTTTTGAAATCGGGGCTCTGCTACTGTGACATCCAGACTGAATGGATTTTCCGGACATCTCATCACTTGATGCTACTTATCGATATATTAAAATTTTGAGCAGAAATTTAAGCACCGTAACAAATGAGGTTCTAAGTCCAAGAACCACAACAACCGTGCGGCATGACAAAGATAGCCCAACAAACAGTCTCCTAAACCATTCCAAGACACAGAAAATAAGGGTCAAAAGACAAAGAAGGACATCGTAAAATGGTTTGATTTCCACAAAGCCCCTCGCACAACACCGATGAATGTCTCTCAAACAAATATTGTGGTTGATATCAAAGATAAGGAGCCGAACCTGATTCGTAATCTGATTCTAAAATAATGGAAAAGATAGATCATCGAAACAGACCCCACTACTACTATCGCAAACAAAACAATTCAACCAGAAGAAACAAAAAATATTGAATAGGGGGAGCACCCTTTTCATTCAAAAATGTGGATGAAGGAGACCCCACTACATTTTATTGTTCATAGCGAAACATCGTATGAAACCTCATCTCAACAAAGGTCACAAACAATTGGGATTGTCGACAAAACCACACCCAAAAACATAACATTGGTGGCTTCGCTTAGATCTAGATCTCTTTGTCAAACAATGCACGTATTATCATACCACATCCAACCTTCAAGGATGAGGTATTATGATATTTCCTCACTAGATGTCTGTGATGTGCTCTTGGCCCAACGAGGCATGTGGAGGTGTCAAGATGTTTATGAGTCTCAACCTGAGGTCATTTTGTTACTTTGGGGCCATCTCTATAGAATACCGGAGGCAGTTCCAACCATTGTTCCACCGTGTTGCCTATAAATTAGTATCTCTGTCGCGAAATGAAGTTTTTCACACCTTATGTTCAAAAAGGGGGAACATATGACACCGCAACTACTACACCTTCTTCCTTTTGCACCTTTTATCCAAATGAAGCAGGTCGACAAGGTTGGTAACAAATCAAAGATCTCTTCCCCGCATTATCACCCTCTCATGTATCTCAATTTGTTGAACAACCTCAACCTCAACAGTTCGTGATAGATTTCCACAAAACCGAGTAGCGCCATCGCCTCCAAGAAGACAAGTAACCCATTCAAGATGCATTCAATAAACGCCTTCGCTCCTCCCCGACTAACGCTAGTCGGAGACCATTGCTTCCTATGGAGGGGGAGGATTGATCCAGGTGGATAACTATGGCCACCCACCTTTTTCCAACCCGCTCAAAACAATTTTATTCCTCCACTTGGCAATTTACTATTTTCAGCGGTTTTTGTCTTCGTGGGTCATTTTGAGGGCCTAAATGAAGTTTTTTTCGAGATTCCAGGTTCTCAATGATAGCCTATGATTGATCCAATCAAAATAAATCTCTTTGACAATACCTTTCCAACAAGCTTTCAATCACCAAAGCGTAGATCGTAGATGCAGTGCTACTAATCTCCTGAAGTTGATGTACTCACTTACCCAAACGTGCCCATGACCTTGGCACTTCATCTCCTAGGTTAGGCCTTTTGATGTCAGACTTTGGTGCACTCTGCTTATTGTGTTAAAAAGGCCTTCAAAGCCTCATTATAATCATCTTCTTGCGAATGTGAGTATCCGTCACATCTCTTCTCAAAGATAAGTTGCCACCATTCTAGCGAGTCTTTCACTCTGTATTTTTACAGTCTCTGTACATTTCTTTGATTAATAGAAATCGTGTGTTACTGTATATCTGTGTTTATGGTTGCATCACTGATACATTTCTGTTATGTTATTGAATATCTGCAATATCTCTGTGCATTTCTTTATTATATGTCCACTCTCATTTCGTGCCGAAAATAATCTGGATCAGAAATATATATTAACAACCCTTAATATTATCTTATAATATTATTTGGAATAAGGTGTCCTTGCATATAATCAATTAAGTTGATACCTAATTTCTTGATAAAGAGCTTTATACCCTCATTTAGAACAATTGTTCTAGGATATAATCAATTGAGTCGAGAGGTAATGTATCGAGAAAGAAATTATTAGGCGAAAGATACTCTTAAATTACTCTCTAAAACTCCATCATTGTGCAACAACTTGCTAGTAGTGGTTGAGAAGGCCATAACCACAAGGTTGTAGAGTGATAAAAAAATTGAATCTTTCATAAAACAACGTTGTGCAAATGGAAGTCTCATATTCATAATTCCTTTATGCAAAGAAACTATTTTTATGCT
>SNQJ01S0216685.1:0-15456 GCA_010110895.2 Picea sitchensis | reverse complement strand
GGGAAAAATACCCTACGGACTAGCAAACTAGGGTCAGACTTGCATGCAGATTTTGACCATAAAGAAATTACTTTTTATCCTACCACCCAAAACCTAAACCCCTCTTTCACAATACATGCATGGAAAGAAACTACTAACCTTTTTACTGATGTTTGGTGTAGATCCTCCGTTGCGCTTTACCCGCTTACTTACGCTGCTCCTTCCAAAGATAATCCTGTGATCAAGGAAAAACACTACGCGTGCATGCTACTTTTATACTTGAGGGTTATAAATTAAGCATAAATTAAACAAATCATAGATAACTCATGCATTGGGATGGGAAAAGTATTCTTTTATTATTTTCAAAATGAATCAACTTACAATCAAAGTCGAGACCGGCCACCGCTCCTTGATCTTGATCCTGGGCTCCTCCTCTTCTTTTGTCCTCCAACTGCTTTGCGTTAATTCTCCTTAGGCTTGAGGAAAGGCTAAAGGGTTGGGACAATGGATTCAGCAAATGGGTAGAGTTTCTTCGCTTATAAGTTTTCCTCCTCCAAATGGTACCCCTACCCCTTCTTTTATAGGCTAGAAGGAGCTAGGGTTTTGGACAAACTCTCGGCCATGCATGGCCGGGAGTTTCAGTTAACTGACCCATAGCTTTTTGTCACGTTGGCAACTTTCCTATTTTTTTGTTTTGTTAGGTAAACGCGGGTTGTAGTAGGCCTGCCAGCATTCACACGCGTGCAGTAGTGGGTTAGGGTGCGTGGGCCTTGACCCAAGAGGATTTTCAAAGAGGTTTTTCAGCAGATGTTTTGGCAATGAAGGGATATGAGTTGGCCTGATGCCAGGTAAGTATGTGTGGTGCAATTTAGGGTTATAACAACAAGAGGACAACTCCTTAAGAGAATTTTGGATCCAGGAGGATTTAAACACTGGAGAAGAGGATCTCATGAGAAGGATCTCATGTTTTTCCTAGCAAGGGAGTATGATGCAAGAGCATCAGTCCACCTCAACGAAAGCGCTAGCACGCAAACACTTAATGGAGAAAGGGAGAGGAATTAACGCTGCCATTTTTAAAATTGAATTAATCCTATATGTATTATCGTGTCGTAAGGCTAATAAATTCCAAGCCATGCCTTGTACAGGTAGTATATAGATCGCCTTAAATGGTTGATTATAAGCAAGTCTTGATTAGAGACAGATCGAGACATTTTCATTTATGAAAATTCAATGTAATAGATGAGGTTAAGTGAAGAGGACAAACTCGTAGAGCCCCTCTTTTGTAATGAGATCTTGTTTCAAATTTCAATGGGAAGGAATAATGGTAGAGAGCCCTTAGGAGGTCTTAGAATTTCTGAGAGAGAGAACTTGAGAGAACTGGGACTCTATTGCAGTCCAATTTTTATGTAAACAACTGTATAGATACACAGATATAATAGAAAAGAAGTTTTTCCTGCATATTGTTGTTCATGTGTTTATGTTTCATGAATGAATGTTGTAGATGTATGATAGGTTTCATTTACAGTAGGAAGATATATTTCATTTATCTTCATTGAGTTCATAATATCACTCTCAATTCTTTAGGTTGTGCAAGGAGTGCACAACAGAACATTTGAGCTTATGTAGCCAGTGCAAGGAGTGCGCATCTGAACTCTACAGAGTCAGAAAAGAATGTGCCAGGTGGGCATACCAGAGTGATCACAAACTCAAGGGAGAAGCCTCAAGGTTATTGAACACCTTGGAGGAAAGACTGTGTAGGGGAAGGCACAGAGAGACAGAATCGTTGAGGATTCTATGAAGCTCTTCTAGGTGGGCATCAAGCGAGTGCAAAGAGTGCACCAGGAAACTCTATTTCAAGTTATGTGACAAGAGAAGTGTCCAGGGAAAGACACTTACAAATTTTTTGAACACTTTGTAGGATCAGCAAGGAGTGCTTCAGCGTAAGTCACCAGGAGGGAACTTATATCCCTTCAAGGAGATATAGGGACAAAGTTATTGAACACTCTGAAGGAAGACATGTGTAAGGAGCGCACCAAGAAAACATTCAAACGAAGTGTTGAAGAGACTTCCATCTGAAAGTCAGTCAAGCACAAGGAGAATGCGCAGAGAGAACTTGTTTCAAGTTCCAAGTTCAGGAGGGTTTGTGCAAAGTGTGCCAGGAGGAGCACCAGAAATATTATAAGGAAGAGGAAGGGTTGAGTCCCTTAGAGACTGAGCGAGTTCAAGAAGCTCAAGAGAGATAATGCTTTTCAGAAGTGTAAGTGAGACCAAGATTTGGGTTCGCAGAAGGAATAAGTTCGAAGACCGAGACCTTTGAATGACTTGAAATATTCTAAGTCGAAAGATCAAAGTTCAAGAGAGTTAGCGCCAAGGGATTTGGTTGGGACCCGTTAAGGATTTGAATGGACAACAGAGAATATTCAAGGAGGAAGCATCGATAGCTGACAGTCGTCGGATCAAGAGAAATTGCGCGGAGAATAATAGTAAGAGTCGCTTAACTCTCAAAGGCCCAAGAGGAATGGGACCCAACAATCCAGAAGAGATATGAACCATTAGTTCATTTTGCGGTATCGGATATCAAGAGTTGGGAGGACAGAATTCCTTAGTTTCCAAAGTCGCGACATGGGAAATCGTCATTCAATCGCAACCATAGATCGTGGGAAGATCTGGACCGTCTGATCAGAGTCCAGATAGGTGAGAACATGCATAAGAGGAGATCAGATTTGGAACGTTGGATCTAAGCACGTAATCCAACAGTCATTGGATCCAGAAGAAGGTGCACGGGAGAAGTTCTGAAATGACCAAAACCATCCATCGTCAGAGGTGACAGGTGGCAACAGATCGAGGGTGTTCATGGAATTGGACATCGATGGATTTGCAAGGAGCAGAGGATAAAATTTGCGACAGGAGAATCCGTGAAATCATCAGAACCATCCATTGTTGGAGGAAAGGTGGCGAAGATCTGGAAGCCATCAGGATTTCAGACTTCGGGAGGATAACTGTAGAGAAGGGTGAGAATTCATGAAACCTAAAACGTAAAATCATTTTGGACCATTAGATTTGGAAGGACACATGGCATAGATCCACACACATCGGAGGATCAGGCACTGGGAGAATGAAGGTGAAGACAAGAGAAAGTTTGTGAAAGTAGAATTCACGAAATAATCAGGACCATCGATCGGAAAGGACACATGGCGAGCAGGCAGTGTTTCACTGACTCGCACATCAGAGAAGTCAAAGGGTAGAGTTCTTAGAACTTGTGATAGCCGAAATCGTGAAAAGACTCTGAGTTGTTGGATCGAGCCAGGTTGTGGGTCGTCGATCTGAAGCATCAGCATTTCATCATTTCGAGTACTGAGGGTTCAAAGGAGATAACCATCCCAAAATCCCAAGTCACAAAGTCCCAACTTCGCGAAGGAGGAACGTGGATTGTCGATCGAGGGAAAGAGTGGGGATCGTCGATCTGTCACAGAGCAGATTTTGGGGTTTCAGGGATCGAAAGATATGAGGCGAGGGGTATTTCGATTTCGCGAATCATGAAGTCCTGAAACTCTTTGAGGTTTGGCCCCAGGTCATAGCGGGGGTTCATATGATTGAAGCATAAGGGAGGAGCCAAAAAACCATTAGCCCATTTCGGGGTTTCGGGGATTGAAGGAGTGAGGAGTGACTCATATGTCGAAGTCCCGAGGTCGCAAAATATGACGGGCCCCTTTTGGGTAAGGCCTGTGGTCACAGTCGGTGATCACATGGGGGTGAATCTACTTCTTGGTGCTTGTCTGCACAGAGAAAGTTTCATAAAAGGACCTATGGATTTGTTTAATAGAGGTTCCAGCAGGGACCAAAGAGTTATTCCAGCTCAAGGAGGGAGAAAAATCCAATGACCAGGAGGTCGCAGAACCCTGAAGGGAAGGGGGCATGCATCAACAAAGAAGATATGCAGAGATTGTCAGAGATCTTGTCAAGAAGGAATAATGCAAGCCCCCAAAGAAGAACATTCCAGAAATAAAAAAAGACTCAAGAAGACAAATTCAAAAGGAGTGCATCACAAAGAAGATCATCTATTCCCATGTATCAAAGGTTCTTTTATGGTCATTTTTTTAATGGTGCTAATTTTGGACATAAAGTTGCAAACTACATAGCCTATGCCAAGAACAGAAGAAACTATGCAGGGTACTTAAATAACAATTATACCAGAAAATATTATGAAGCATACATCAGAAACCAAAAACGTTTTGCTTCATTTAGAAATGGATTAGAATGCTACAAATGCAATAATTTTGGACACATAGCAAAGAATTGCATATTGACTATTCCACCCAAGGAACCAAAGAAGAACATTAGTATTCATATATAGGAACCAAAAGAGATATGGAAAATAAAGCAGAATCAATGCTCGCTTTCTCTACAATCCCAACACAGGAAAAGTGATTGGTATGTTCATAGTGGTTGTTCAAAGCATATGGCAAGTGACAAGAACAGGTTTCTAACTCTGAAGAAAGAAATTGATGGATTGTTTTCATTTGGAAATAATCATTCACCTAAAATTATAGGTATATGTACATTTAAGCTTGGCAGCAAATATTTCAAGGTAGAAAATGTTCTATTGGTTGAAGATATGAAACACAATCTATTGAGTGTTAATCAAATGTGTGATTAAGGACACACACTTCAATTTGACTCAGAGAAATGTGAAATTAGGAAAGAAGGATCAAGTAAGTTTAGTATGCAAGGGATATGCTCAAGTTGAAGGAATAGATTTTGAAGAATATTTTTCCCCAGTTGCTAGAATGGAAGCAGTCAAACTGATCTTGGCTTATGCATGTTCTAAGAAAATCAAAGTATATCAGATAGATGTAAAATCAGTCTTCCTAAATGGAGAACTAGAAGAAGTCTACATCAAACAACCATAAGGGTTTCTACTGTCAGAAAAGGAATATTATGTTTGCATATTGAAGAAGGCATTTTATGGACTCAAACAAGCCCTAAGAGCTTGATATTCAAGATTGGATAGGTATCTACAACAGCAAGGGTTCAGGAAAGGAAATGCAGACAACAATTTCTACATAAATTTAAATCAAGGTAGTATATTGATAATTTAAGTTTATGTTGATGACATTATTTTTTGAAGTGATGATGACAGGATGAGTCATAAATTTTCTACAGGCATTCATAATGAATTTGAAATGTCATTATTTGGTGAGTTTTATTTCTTTTTGGGACTCTGCAAATGTCATCAAGATAAAGGTATTTTCATCTTCCAGATCAAGTATATAAAAGAAATTCTAAAGAAGTTTGGAATGGTATATTGAAATCCCATAAGTACTCCCATGTAGACTAGTTCAAAATTGAGCAAAGATGATAAATCCAAGGATGCATATCAAAGACTCTACAGATAGATGATTGGAATTTTACTCTATGTGACAACATCGAGACTAGATGTGATGCAAGCAGTTGGATAGGTTGCTAGATTTCAAGCAGCACAGAAGGAAACACATGTTATGGCAGTAAAGAGAATATTCATATATATCAAAGCAACAAAATACTATGGATTATGGTATCCGAAAGGGAATGATCCATCTCTAGTAGCATACATGGATGCATATTGGGAAAGAAGTTTTGATGATAGAAGAAGTACAAGTGAACCAACCTTTTACTTAGGTGATTGTCTGGTATCCTGGTTGAGCAAGAAACAGTCTTCAGTATCGTTGTCCACTACAGAAGCTGAGCATATTGCATAAGAAACATGTTATACATAGGTTCTTTGGATGAATCAAACTTTACAAGACATACAGGTGGAATATGACGAGCCTATTCTGATATTCTGTGATAATACCAGTGCTATAAGTATATCTAATAATCCGGTGATGCATTCCAAGATGAAACACATCCTGATCAAGTTTCACTTTCTACGGGAACAAGTTACAGAGACAAACATCAATGTAGAGTATGTTGGGACAAAAGAACATATTGTAGATATATTCACCAAACCTATTTTGAGGGAGACTTTTGAGTATCTTCAACAAAAACTAGGAGTAGTTTCATCCCCACAATGATCTACATGGAATTTGGAAAAATACGATAGGGGGAGAGAATCAGTAACCATGAAAGACTTGAATTCTTTTTGAATGATTTTCATCATAGATTTACACGAGGAAGCACTATGAAGATTGACATCAATAGAGATCATAAGCTTATAGACAGGGGGAGCATCCCCAAAAAGAATTCATCATTTTCCATTGATGTCAAAGGGGGAGAGAAAAATAGAGGCACAGAAACGAAGAGAAGAGGCATGAAGACAGCGGGAGCCAGCATGAGCATGATAAGTGTTGTGTCTAAGTGTTTCCATCAGTGCCAAAGGGGGAGATTTTTGAAACATTAATTGTTAAAAGATTAATGTTGCAAGATTGGTTGTCATTGATGTCAACCCTTGAACAGGAAGATAACAAGTTGCATGTCAAGGTAAAGGAGTTGTAAACATAAGTTAAAAAGTTGCATGTCAGTTGCCATGTTAAAGTAACTGTAAACAGAAGTTAACAAGGTGCATGTTAGTTGCATGTCATCATGAGATCCTCATTAAAACATAAAGAAGAGTCAATTGAAGATCACTTCTATGAATACTAATTGGCATATCTAAGGCACTAAGTCAAAGTCAGTGAATTCCATTGAGGGAAGAAGTTTACAGAAGCTGAGCGTATGGAGATAAAGTGATAGATCCAGGTTCCTTGAGTAAATATGCAAGTTTCAGGAGGAAAATCGTGGACATCTACATGTTGGAGTGGGGAAAATCACAAACATCCATGAGAAGATAATGTATAGGTCATGGACCTGTGAAGAAAAGTTGTTGAAGATCAAGGATCTAAAACTCGGGCCAACTACGGGTTAAAGGTATGCCTTCCTATGTATGTTAGGGTGTGTATTCTGAAGAAATCAGGAACATATATGTCATAGTGATTCATAAGCATTTGATATGGAGAACTCTTTTATGGATATTGGTATGAGCTATGTGTGGTTGCAGGATGAGATATCAAAATCTATAGTAGAAACATAAGTATCAAAAACAACAGAAGCAACAGGTTATCATTTGCAGCAAGAGAGGTAGTGACAGATTATTCTACATTTATATTTCAGGGCGGTTGGACGGGGTAAGGAAAGGGGGTTGTATCCTCCTTCCTATTGGAGCTAGTAAATTAGGGAGTTGGAGCTTCCTTCAGGTTGCATCATGTAAATAGGGGGTTGGAGCCTCCTTATAGTTGTAGCTGGAGAAATAGGAAGTCAGTGCTTCCAATGAATATACTCTTTGATAAATAAGAAAAGCATTTTGTGGTTTTCTCCCGCATTGGGTTTCCACATAAATTTTTGTTGTACTATGTTTATGTGGTGTTTATGTTGTGTTTATGCATTGAATTATGGTGTTAATGATATATTGAATGTTATTGGAGGTTTTGTATTATGATTAAAAGTACTAATTGTGCTCATAGTGATTCACCCCCACTCTCAGTATTCCAACAATTCTCCTCCCAATCTCTCATATATAATCTAGGTGAAGGAGGTCCTTTAAGCATGCAATGGAGTGTGATGTAAATCTTGTTGTGAATGAATCATAACTAATATATATTTCTCTTCATAGATAAGCTACCCAACTCTAGCTAGTTTGTATTCTACAATGTTCTTCTATTTTATTCATTAATAGAAGTTGGGTTTCACTATATTTGTGTGTTTCTACTATATTTTCATTTTTATCTCATTTATTTCTCAGCATAATACAGATCAGAATGACATGGTTTTCAGCTTACAGGATATATTGTATTGTACTACTAATAATATTAAATATGATTTCTCAATTGATATCTGGACTCAAGAATGGATACAAGCTCATACCCATGGCTTGGTGGGGCCTCATGTAACTCTATGGGAGGAATATATTAAGTTACTAAGGAGGGTTCACGTTATAATTAGAGAGGAGCTAGACACTTGGCTTGGGATTATAATAAGTTCGGTGGTTGGTATACTACTTGTCTAGGATATAAATTTGTGTTTGACATAAATGTACAAGAGGTTGTTTGGTGGTGGAAATCCATATGGAGATTAAAAGCACCAAAGAAAACAATATTTTTTATGTGATCATTGTCATTGAAGAATAAGTTCTTGATGTTGGTCACTATAATTGCTTATTTAATTTAAACAATCAAGTGCTACATAAATTGTCAACCCAGGGAAGTCTGTTTATTTCAAAGGTAACCACGCACTATATATGTTCAAATTCAAAAGCAACCTAGAGTTGTAGTAAAGGAAACTATATTAATCACACTTGCCTTGAATGAACTGAAGTTCTAACTTGAATTACAGAAAAGCAATCTACCTATTGCAAAGTTCAAAGAAATGATTAATTGAAGAATCCTGGATTACATTAAAATAACAACAAGATACTACAACAGAAAAGACCAAATATTCTGTAACCAGAGAACAGGACCCTATTCTCAAAGCAGGAATCTTCAGCACCTGTTTCCAATCATCACACTTCATGAACTTATTGCTTAATTGAAATAATGCACATTGAAGGCTATCTATCTCCTAACAGAGAATAGGACCCTAATTCCTTCCCAAAGCAGGAACCTTCAGCACCAGTCTCTGATTAGCACACTCATGGAAATAATTGAAGGCTAACGATTTCTAATAGAGAACAGGACCCTAATTCCTTCCCAAAGAAGGAACCTTCAGCACCAGTCTCTGATTAGCACACTCATGGAAATAATTGAAGGCTAACTATTTCTAACAGAGAATANCCTTCCCAAAGCAGGAACCTTCAGCACCAGTCTCTGATTAGCACACTTTCATAAATTCATCACACAGGATTGCTGACTAAAATGATTAACAATTACCCAAGCATGAACCACATGAAAACAATGTAATATTCAGTAAAGCAGAGTTCTTAACAAGACAGGGTTCAGTAGTGTTTCAGCAAAGCAGAATTCATTAAAGTAGTGTTTTAGTAAGACAGAAATTAATCAAGGCATAAACAGAGATCACACTAACACACTATAAAACTAACGGGTGAATCTTGTGAAGAAGGTGGGCCTTCCCTTCTCACAAGATTCNAAAATGAAGTACGTCTTTCTCTGTAAAACTTTCTTAGTACCAAAAACTGGAGATCCTCTCGAATGATGATTTCCTCTTATTTAAAGAGGGAATCCCTTCGATACAATTGATCAAAAATTACAGGTGTATATCTGAGTCCTATTTTTAGTCAGATCGACTTTCTAAACCGGAATAGGATATCCTCGTCTCCCGCAACAGAATGCTATTACGAGTGCTGAGTGAGGTGTTTCTGTTACGGCTGGAGTAACAGCTCTTTCTTATTACTGTTGTTGTATGTTGTTTTGGCATCGCAAATCACGGGTTGTTTCAGCCATGGGATTTTCATTCTGACTGTTTCAAAACTTCTCAGGCGGCAGCGATGGTTGATGCTTGGCTCACGGTGCAGCTGTTGTAGTCAATCTATGTGAGTTGTTGTTGACCGCAGACTGTGTAATGGCTTCCTCTATGTTTCAGCATCGTTGACCATGGACTGTGTAGCATGTTTTGTGTTTCAGCATCGTCGGCCATGAACTGTGTAACAACTTCCTCTATGTTTCAGCATCATTTACCATGGACTATGTAACAGCTTCCTCTGTGTTTCAGCATCGTTAACCATGGACTGTGTAACAGCTTCTGTGTTTCAGCATCGTTGACCATGAATTGTGTAACAACTTCTGTGAGTTGTTGTTTCAGCAACAGGCCTCAAATGCTAATCTACAATTTGAACTGTTTCAGCACTTATACATTTCTAATCAATGGTTAAGTACGTGAGTGATGTAAAATTATATGCAAAACAGATTAAACGTATAGTAAAGAGAAGAGACGTTGTATACCTTTGGAAAGATAGGATAAAGTGATAATATGAATTTAAATGTGAGTGACCAAGAGTGTAATGGTGGAAAAAAGTATGGGCAAAAAGGTACATTGTGTGCTCCTAACATCCCCCCCAACTTAAAATGTTGCATGTCCTCAGGCAACTTCACTCTGAATCAGAGTCTGAATACCGACTATGAGTGTGCAAGTTACTCAAGCAGTAGTTGTGGGAGGTACTGTCTGTTGGCGCTCTAAACCCTTGGACACGTTGTAACCTTTGCCAAGCTATTGTTTCTATCTTCTTAGGCAACTTATAATGGATTTGATATCTCTCTGTTAGCAACCAGAGGATAGGAAAATAAAACCGGTACCCTATCCAGCTTTCAAAACATTGCTGAACACACTGGATGTAGTTAAATACCCTGTAGATTTCTATCTCGAGGTTAGTAGGGATAAAAGGATTGTGTTCCTGTCTTTTCTCAGTGGATTGCTGCCAAAACAAGTTGTTTTCCTGGAGGGCAGCAATCTCTGTGGATCTGATGAAGTGTTGACAATCCTGAAGCACTATTGATTGTAGTTGTTGAACATGTTCAGTCATCCCTGGTTTCTTTAAAAACTGATAGTATTCCGTAACAAAAGTGGTTGCATTTTGTGGTTCTGGTATTATCCAGAGAAGGCAGTTATCTTCATTGTGCTTGGCAGCCATGAAGCCATCCTGCCATATAATCTGATTGTGGAGAAAGGAGGTGAATGCCCGAATCTGGATGTCCCCAACAAGAGGATTAACGTTCAGCTGCCTGTTCTAGTGGATGGCCTCGTTATGAAAATATGCCTCACAGAGGAGGTGTTGATCCCTAGCAGAGGCTTCTGCAAAGGTTTTGACAAAATCTGTTGGGTGTAGTACTGCATGGGGTCTGCCTTCTGTGATTGATTTGATCTGAAACCATGTAAGTCATTCCATAAGGAACAAGGAGTAATTGCAGGATGGTTTCCTTGTAGCCAATAGCTTTTGTGCCAAGTCAAATACCAGGGCCAATCTGCCTTTCAACTCTTTGTTCTGTTTCTTAAGGGCACAAGCTTCCTGGCGTGTCTTCTCTAAAGCTTCCCAATTTGAGTAGGTATGATTTATCCAGATTTGTCTGTGCTCTTGCAGGATTTTGGCCTATGTAGCAGCATACTCTTTCTTCCATTTCTATATTACTTCCTGCTCATCCCATGGCTGAGTTTGTGATTCAGCGTTGCAAGTAGTGGGGTGAGGTAAGGTCTGAGTAGATTGTTCCACAAAAGTGTGGATATTGATTTGGATGGGAGGGGAAGATTCCTCAATAGGCACTGTTTGTACAGCTTTGTTAACAAAAGAAGGGGTTTCAAAGTTGACATTTGTTGCAGGGCAGGGCTCAGTCTTAATCTTGGGAGGTCCTATTGGTTCTTGTGTTTCAGCTGTAGCTGGTTCTTGTGTGACAACTATAGCTGGTTCTTGTGTAACAGCAGGTTCTTCTTCTTTGACTGCAAAAGTTGAAGGAGTAGGGGGAGCTCTAGGCATTGGGATTTGAATTACTTTATAGACTTCTTGATAGTAGATGTCCCCAAATTGACAGCACATATATTCTCTACACGGATTCTCTGTTGTAGTTCCTTCTGACATGGTCGTTGTGCGAGCTAGGGTGTACAAATTAAGTTCATTTTCATAGGCTTCCTTTGCCATGGCTAGCTCTTGCTTGTAGGCTTCCAGTTCAGACTTTAGAAATTCATTTTCTTCTAAGACAGAGGCCATTGTTGGTTCTGGTTGAGGGGTCACTGGTTCTTGTGTAGCAGTCACAGCCGCACTAGCTGGTTCTTGTGGAGCAGCTACAGAATTGACAGCTTCTTCTTGTGTTTCAGCTTCTTGATGTAAGGAGAGTAATGTTGCAGCACCCTGGACCTCTGATTCCTGCATCTCAGTATCAATATCAGCAGCTGGTTCTTGTGTTTCAGCTGTAGTTGGTTCTTGTGTTTCAGCCACTGAATGAGTAGTTGGTTCTTGTGTTTCAACTACTAAATGGGTAGCTAGTTCTTATGTTTCAGCTACTGAATGGATAGTTGGTTCTTGTGTTTCAGCTACTGAATGGGTAGCTGGTTTTTGTGTTTCAGCTACTTGATTTGAAACAGATGATGTCGCAACACCCTAGGCATCTGGTTCTTGTGTTTCAGTGTCTGTGGGTGAAATAGGCAAAGATTCTGGCATTTGGGAGGTTGGAGGTGTACGGGGTATTAGTCGGATGGGTTGGGGATCTATGGCGGTGGTAGTAGTGGCTGCCCTTGTTGAGGCCCTTGTTCGTTTTTTTTGTAAAAAGGGCGGAAAGAAAGGAATTTGTTTTCGTTTTCGTGGGGGGTTTTCCTCAATGATGGGGCAGGGAGAATTGTCTGGCTCGGAATCATCGCTAAGAATATGAAGGGCGGGAGTGGATGATTCTGGTAAAGTGTGGGGTGGTCTTGGTATGATAGGGGGGTTAATTGGACTGATTGGTTCTGTAGGTGGACTGTGAGGTATTTCTAGAGAGTCTGGAGGGTTTTGTGGTTGTTGTTCCTGAAGATTTTCAGGAATTTCAGTGGCTTCTTGGGGATCTATAGGTGGGTTGTTTAGTGGAAGGTTTTGTTGGGAAAAAACCTTTTGGATAAGCAGTTGAACGAGACAGTGATGGGTGAGTGAAAGGGTGGGATCTTTAGCCTTTTTACAGTAGTGCAACATATTTTTTAGACAACCGAGCAGATAATAAGGGATGTTCACCAAGCTATTATGCCGTAAATGAGACAACAGGAGAAAATTGTGTTGGTAGACTACTTGGTATCGGCCTTCGCAAGTAAGGTAGTGTTTGAAAAATTTTGAAACTTCCGACCATGGGGGCGACAACGAGCTAAGTCGGACACCCCGGCCTTTAAATTCAATTTGTTCGTTTGGAGAGAGGAAGTCCCGCTGGGCATTCAGGATGATATGTTTGCGGCTGAACAGGTGAGTGCCATTGGTAGGGAGACCCGAAACCTGCACTATATCCTCTTCTGTAACTGAGATTCGAACCCCTTGAACAATGGAATGATCTCCCTGGAGATTTTGAACAAATTGTAGAACTTGTTGTTGATCAAACCCCTGGAGTCTCTGAAAATAATTGAGCCATCCTGCCCGCAGAAAAATTTGATAGGCTTCTGGATACAGTTCTAACAGGGTTGTCATGGTGGGTTCGTACCGTATAACAGAGCCTCCCATAGCTACCAGCTTGGTAAAATACACCATCAAAGAGTTGAGTAACATCTTCTGTGCAGAGTAAGTTTTTCGAGTGAAGGCATGCGAATGGTGGTGAGACGAACGAAAGGATGGTAAAATAGGAATGGTGGTGGTGAATTCGTGTGAAATGATGGTTTAAAAAGTTTTATATGTCCTCCCCTCCCGTAAAGTGTGGCTAATAATGATTGCACTCAAGTGGTCATAATGATTTGGAATCTTCTCATTAACCATAGCTTAACTGTATTACATAAAATTTACATACCTCGCCTTACCTTCTCATTCGTGCTGCAAACAAAATAAAATGCTTGTCCACGATAGTTTTGCAGTAGTCGTGGCGGAGACTTTTGATTTGTTAGATGAATTGTATCAAGGATTTGTTGACTGGAAGGATGAAATGTAGTATGAGAGCACAAAATCTTGCTGACAGATAATGTTGAAAAGTTGGTGTTTCAGCAACAGAAAAGAAGGGGTGAAACAATTGTTGTACAGTATTGTTTCGTCAATGGAAACTGTGAAGAATTGTCGGACTGTAGCAAAAAGTTGTTGTCAATGGTGTTTTAGCAACAGAAAAGAAAGGGGTGAAACAATTGTTGGATGGTGTTGTTTCGTCGATGAGGAAATGTGAAGAGTTGTTGAACAGTGGTGTTTCAGCAATAGAAGAAAATGGCGGGAAGTTTGTTGTCAATGGTGTTTCAGCAATAGGGAAAATGGTAAAAGGAGTTTGACAGTGGTGTTTCAGCAGCAAAAAAGAAAGGGGCGAAACAATTGTTGGACGATGTTGTTTTGTCGATGAGGAAATGTGAAGAGCTGCTGAACAGTGGTGTTTCATCAATAGAAGAAAATGGCAGGAAGTTTGTTGTCAATGGTGTTTCAGCAATAGGGAAAATGGTAAAAAGTTGTTGACAGTGGTGTTTCAGCAATGGGGAAAGTCAAAAAGTGTTGAGCAGTGGTGTTTCAGCAATGGGAAAGCTTGTCTCTTTGAAGTAGGATCATCCTTTCCTAGTGGCCTGTGCTTCGATCAGGAATCTTAAAAAATCGATTGTAACATGGTATTTCTTGACAGGGATTATTAGTAAATAAAATCTAATCTAATACTAAAGAAATTAACTTAAAAAAAATTAATTGCAATGAGGGGTAGAAGCCCCCTCTAAAAAGAGGTAATGGGAGTCTGCCACACATGTGGCCTTAAAATATTCTTTGGAAATAGGGCGCTAGTACAGACGGAGTCGATGACCATTTACAAGTAACGGTGTTTTGGAGTCATCGATTGTGAGGAGCCTTATTGTTCCATTGGGGAAAACAGTGTCTACTTCGTAAGGTCCAAGCCATCTTGTACGCAGTTTCCCTTGAAATTCTTTGAACCGAGAGTCATATAGTAGGGCCCAATTACCTTTTTGGAATTGCTTATTCTTGATAGTTTTGTCGTGTCATTTTGATCTTTCCTGTTGAATTATAGTTGTCTAATAAATGGCATCTAGTCTTTTCTCATCCAATTCATTAAGATGTTGCAACCTGGTTGTCTGTGCATTGGTCAAATCAAGGTTGACAGCTAAAGCAGTCCTTAAGGTTTTTATTTCAAATTCCACAAGAAAGACAGCACTCTTTCCATAGACTAATTCATAGGGAGAGAATCCTGTAGTATTTCTCCAGGTAGTTCTGTAGGCCCATAATGCTTCAGGGAGCCTGTAGGACCAATCATTTATGTTTTCCTTCACTGTTTTTGTGAGAATGGCCTATAATACTTTGTTTGTGCTTTCCACCTGTCCATTGGCTTGGGGGTGGTATGATGTAGTCATTCTATGCTGAATATGATATTTTTGAAGGGTGGCTTTGAAACCATGAGAAGTGAAAGGAGGTCCTCCATATGTAACTAATTATCTTGGCACTCCAAATCTGATGAAGATGTCTTTAAATAAGAAATTTATAACTGCACCTTCGGTTTCTCTGTGGAGTGCTTTGGCTTCCACCCATTTAGTCATGTAGTCTATGCAGACCACTATGTAAACTTTTTGATTGGATGGGGGGTTAATGGGTCCTACAAAGTCTAAGGCCCATCTTTCAAATGGTTCAAGTACTATCTGGGGGTTTAATGGGATTTCATCTCTATGATTAGGTTGGCCTACTCTTTGGCAGATATCACAGTCCCGGACATATTTATTTGCATCTTTGAAGAGTGAGGGTCAATAGTACCCCATCCTGAGAATTTTATGTGATGTTCTCTTATCAGCAAAATGCCCTCCACAAGGGCCATCATGACAAGCTTTTAGTAGATCATAAACCTCATCTTCTCTAATGCACCTTCAGATTTCTTGATCAAGTCCTGTATGGAA
>SNQJ01S0216683.1:0-15456 GCA_010110895.2 Picea sitchensis | reverse complement strand
TTAAGAAAAGGGAAACTTAAAGAAAAGGGGGAAACCTAAGGAAAAAGGGAAACTTAAAGAAAATGGGAAACTTAAAGAAAAAGGGGAGTGTCTAACTTAGTAAGAAATCTAGCCTTTGAAACTTTCTATTTATGAACTCAACTAGGAATTAAGTAAGGTGTAAGTCATTTAATAATTGTAAGGGAATAATGGGACACCGAGGAGCATTTTTAGGAACTCTTTTAGGTGGGTGAGGAAAATAGACAATTTAAATAATTAATAAATTGATTTTCTGGTGCAACTAGGGGATTGGGTGACATGTGTATGAGGGAGGTTTTTCAAAATTAATTAAATGAAAAAGGAATCCAATGAGGGTTTTGGGAAACTAATGACTAAGAAACACTATAAAAAGGATGGTGGAGGAGGAGTATGGGGACATCTTGCTTATGTCATGTTATGCTGCTGAAATTTCATCTTGGTTGAAATTTCTTTTGTGGGAGTTGGGATACCCAGCTCAGGTAACGAGTGGTAGCTCGACCTTGCGAGGTGATCTGGGAGCTAGGATTATCTGGTATTGTGTGTGTGACCCCTTTGTGGCTTGGGGGGCTCAGGGGGAATAAGAGTACCCCTAGCGTTGGTTTCGAGGTACCGGTGAGGTCACATCGGTTGAAAAGAAAAAGTTGTACGGAGCACGCACGGGACAACGACTTCAGAGCATTCACATTTGGCTATGGTACACATGTGTATATTTGTATTGATTGGTAGTTAAATTCCCTGTATATGCATCTCTCTAACGTCAAAAGAACATGTGCATCATTGTGTTAAAAATTTAGTTAATTTTTTGTCCTGACAATTTACGCTTGTGAAATTGGTTGAAGGGTAGTTAAATTATGCTCATGCGCCTTCAGTTAAGGTACTTATATTGTGTTAAAGTTTATGTTTTATTCAATGTAATACTATCTATATATTTCATTTTTCCTTTCAGCGAATTTGTCTTGATGAGCCCAGTGTTTTATGAACAGAGAATTCAAAATTATCCCTGCCTTATGCTCATTGTACTTTTGATTTGTTTTCCAATGGTAAACCCAAACTCTGAATGCAAATGACTTCTCTGCATTTTTTTTATTGTTTTTAATACAAAGAAAAATTGTATTTTTATCTTTTGTTCATTTATCCTTTAAGTTATTATTTTGTGCCTGAGTAGTTGGCCAGGAGCTGAATCGACTGTCTTTCACTCCAATGTTAAATATTTAGATTCAAATGCTCTGCTTTCCTGTGCATGGATAGTAAGTGTAGAATCGTTTCTATGCCCATCAAGGAATCCTCTCTTGGGAGTTTATTCCATCCTTAGCATCTACAATTATGGTGATTTATTCTCTACAAACTCTTGCTTCCACACAACGATTTGGGGATGTCTCTCCAGTTCACCAAACGTTTTATTTCTCCGCGATTAATGTTGTTTTTACTCTCTACAATTTCGTTTTTAATTTGCCCAGCAAATCCATTACTTGTACAATGAAAATTCCTCTTTATTGCTCAACATATTTTGTGGTCTTTACTCAGCATATTTCGTTTTTCATCGCCCAACGATATCATACCTTCTCTGCATTGATGGGGTGTAAACCCACGTTATTTTCCATTGCTCAACCATATTTTTGTTTCTTTTCCTCGAAAAATCATGTTATCCCCCAACGAATATGGGTGTCTCATACCAACCATTTGTTTGTTCTCTTTTCCTCAGAAAATTCGTGTTATCAAACAACGAATTTCTTGGCAATTTGCCCAACAAAGGTATCTCCCTTGGGTGATTTTCTTTGTTATTCACACAACATTTTTCACAATGATTTTCTGAGCGATTTACACAGTATTTACACAATGATTTACGTAGTATGTACACAACGATTTACACAGTATTTACCCAACGATTTACACAGTATTTACACAAAAAATACGTGATGATTTTTGTTTTTAATCCATGTCTTCTATCTCACTGGGCTCGGGGCATTTCCATTATGAAAATGATGGATATTTAATTACTCTTAGGCTACATACTTTTAATGTTGTGAATGATTCAACTCACATAATTTTCCTCCGAGAAGTAACCTGAACTCGAAGAAGTATGGTCACCAAATCAGTTCTATTACTGCTTTACACATAGAAAAAAAAATATCGATCGGATAACAATGGAGGGGGTATATTGATCCAATTCACTGTGCGTTCCTTGAATTTGGCTTCTTTGTTTGATCGGCGGTGATTTTATTTTATTCATAGTTTTATTCATTCCAAAGTATGGAATAATTTAAATAACATCTATTTAATCTATAAAAATATCATTTTAATAATGTTAACATATATTTAATGTAGAAAAATATCCACATAGTGGCTACAATGAAAATAATATAAAATGGAGCAGGTGAAATTGATGAGAAGAACATTTTTTCTTGCTCTGTCAAAGCCCGACCCATGTGATACCATAGATTATGAACTTCCCTTTTAGATTTAATAGATATTTTTAAACTGACAACCTCTGAGTTGCAGTGAATATATTGACAACTACGTTTAAAATTGACAGAGACTGTGTGGAAAAAATTTAATGGACAACGATTTTTATTTAATACTACATAGAGATTTAGATAGCACAACGAATTAATTATTCATGACCACAAAACGATTTAACTATTTTTTTATTTCCTTCTAAATTTGACTTATGAATTACACAGATTTACTTACTATCCGTATTCATTTCACCTGCAATTTCAGATTATTTTGGTTTATGGAAGCGAGAATAAGGTCGAGGTCTATTATGGAGGTTAACCGATCGAATATATTATGAAATTAAAGTATCAACAACCTTGTCAACAACCTGCAATGTCCCTTTAATAATTTTGCAAAAGTTAGATACGTCTTTATTGTTTTTAATTGCCTACAAATTTTTATTTCCTTCTAAATTTGACTTATAAACTACACAGATTTACTTACTATCCGTATTCATTTCACCTGCAATTTCAGATTATTTTGGTTTATGGAAGCGGGAATAAGGACGGGGTCTATTATGGAGGTTAACTGATCGAATATATTATGAAATTAAAGTATCAACAACCTTGTCAACAACATGCGATGTCCCTTTAATAATTTTACAAAAGTTAGATACGTCTTTATTGTTTTTAATTGCCTACAAATTTGTTTCTAAGAACTTTTTCTAATAGAATACCTTAAATAAAATTAAATGTCATTAAGAATGTTAAGAATCCTACAAGCTCTATTTCAGTTATTATTGTTTTCTTTTCCTAGAAAATTTGTTCTAAGTGATTCAATATATCGTTCATGGAGTTTTTCAATATTTTATGAGATATTATAAATAAAAATACATTGTTTTAGATTTTATTCCATTCCTTCATAAGTTGTTATCAATGGACAAGTTATTGGTGTATTAGGACTCTGGCGGTTTAAGTTGGTATCTGGACGTGTTGGTCGTGTTGTTAAAGGTTTAGATTTGAATATGCTTGGGATTCTTGTGCACTCGTCACACTGTGGCAACGTGATTTCTTAGGTTCGAATGATTGCGCACGTTGATCGATAGCACATATGAAACCTGGCTTAGGGTATCGTGCCTCCCGACGTGGATGTTGTTGTATTTAGTGTTGTACTTTTTTTTGTAACTTTTTGTGATTGTCTCTCGCTTGTCAAGAAGGTTCTTGTGACTGGTCGTTGAAGCTGTTGTGTTTGGATTGATTGAGGTCATCTTTTAACTTAGTACGCATGATCTTGCTTGTGTCGGGCAGGATGTAGACACCTCCCTGTTCCTCAGAACAGTCTCCAGCCTTGAGACCTTAAATGGTCAAAATCAATGGGAACCTGGGCTTGAGCGTTGCTTATGTATCTTGGAGGTCCTAACCTTGCAGGGTAGGATGGGCGGGTAGTCGTTTTTATTTTTTCTAATTGATTATCACATGTTTCATCCAGTTGCATGATGTGCTAGTATGTTGGGTCGTTGATGTCTATTGCATGATTTGCGTGCATTGTTTTCATCATCTAGTTGTGTTGATTAATTGTTGTCGTTGTTACTTTCCTACAAAAAACAAATTTTGCACTTGCTTTGCGTTGCATGTAGTCATAATCATGGGGGTCATTACATATGGTATCAGAGCGTGTTCGACTCACGACCTGGGATCACTATGACTTCATTTGATTAGATGTTTGATTATAAGTTTTCTAACAAAATTTATTTGTATTCGTTCAGGTAATCATGGTTAGAGGATGTCGCAGAGGTAGATGACGAGGTGCTAGGGTAGGAGGATTGACGCCCCCAGTAGCATCCATGCCTGAGGGGTCTAACCCTAGGGAGACGAATAGGTTGTTGAGAATGAACATATAGATGCGGGTGATGTGGTTAGGATGATGAGGTCCTCTCAACAAATTTTTGAGGAAATGATAAGCCATTTGGATAGAGATGAGGCCAGGGCACCGACACCCCCTGAGGGTCCATTGCATGCTTCGGTCGGTACTAGTAGCATTCACCGAGATATTGAGAAGGTCAAGTTTCCCAATTTATTTTGTGCCTCGGACGACGCAGCCGCCGAGGCATGGTTTGATAATATGGCGGTGTGATTTTCACTTCGCGAATATACCTCCAACATGAAGGTCTGTATGGCGGTCTTTCAACTGAAGGGGAGTGCTTTTCTATGGTGGAAGACGCTCCTGCCACAATTGAACATGGTCGTCGAAGACGTGTCATGGGAACTATTCAAGGAACGGTTCCGGGAGCGGTATCGATCTGAGGAATTCATTGAGCGTCAGCACAACGAGTTCAATGCCTTGTGATAGGGTGGTCGTACGGTGCCCAAGTATGAGGCCCATTTTATGGATCTGCTTCAGTATGCTCCGCACCTAAATACCGATAAATTTAAGGTCAACAGTTTCGTGTTTGGACTTAATGTCAACATTCGTGCAAAGGTTAGGATTTTGATGTCTCAAACCTTGCATGATGTTGTCCAGAAGGCCCTCATAGCAGAGGAGGAGTTGATCAACTGGGGTCAGAGAAGGAATCCAGTGAGATAAGTGGGGCAGGTGTCATCTGGTGCCCAACAACATCAGACACCATTAGACATTCACCAGGATATCATGGCTTCCAGAGAGGATACACTTTCACTACACCTCGGCGACCAATGCATCAACAACAGACTCCTTACCAAAGACCACAACACCAACAACAACGTCGACTGCAACAACAATAATTTAGGCATGTTCAGCATAACAAACTAGGGTTCCAGCCCGGTGGGTCGTCAGCTTCTACTTCGGGTACCAGGAGTACTGGACCAAAGAAAGGGTGTTGGACATGTGGGGAGCCACTTTACTAGCGTGACTTCCCAGTGGAGAGTACCAGATCATCTGGATCAGTCGGACCCACTACCATGGCAGATTTGGGAAAGGCCCATCGCATTCATGACGTAGTGAATAACCGCTAGGCAGAGCACCAGTTGACCGTGCTCGAGACGTCAGGTACCATCGCTAACCAGACCCTTAGCATTTTGATAGATCCAGGTGCTACCGATATTTTTATTTTTGGTGTAGCGCTTAAAATAATTAAGGTAAAGGAAGTTGAACATGACGAGTTTAACTTGTAGAAATGGCTTCAGGAGCCAAACAAAAGGTTGGAGGGAAGGTTAAGGGCTATAGCCTTAACCTGGGAGAGTTTGTCACCAGGTCCAACCTGTACGTCACGATATTAGGATATTTTTACATCGTGATCGGTATGGTTTGGTTGGAATTGCATGAGGCGATCCTCAACTGTAAGACAAAACAATTGAGCTTGTTCGATGATGAGGGATAGAGACGCGTGATTTTAGGTCAGAACCAGGGAGTTTTTCTGAGGTTCAACTCTTCTTTGCAACTATAGAAGAGCATGCACAAGGGATGTAAGATTTATGTGATCTTGGTGTTAAACGAGAAGGAAGTAGCGGAAGGTCTAGAAAACCTTCCCGTGGTGCGAGAGTTTGCAGACATCTTCCCCGAGGAGTTATCTGGGATGGTTCCTGAGAGGGAATTGGAATTTACCATAGAAATAAAATCAAGGACTGAACTGATAGCAAGAATGCCTTATCGGATGTCGACGTTAGAGTTACAGGAGTTGAAAATGCAACTAAAGGAGTTGTTGGACCTAGGACTTATACGTTCAAGTGTGTCACCATGGGGTGCACCTGTTATCTTCATATGGAAGAAGGATGGGTCGTGGAGACTCTTCATTCATTACCGTCAATTGAAAAAGGCAACGATTAAAAATCAGTATCTATTTCCAAGGATTGATGATCTATTTGATCAGATGAAAGGTGCAAAGGTGTTTTCAAAAATCGAATTGAGATCAGGGTATCACCAGTTATGGATCAAGGAGGAAAAAATCTCTAAGACCACCTTTAAGATGAAGTTTGGACATTATGAGTTTACTGTTTTACCTTTTGGAATGGCGAACATCCTAGGGGTATTTATGAGTTTGACGAACGGGGTGTTCCACGAATACTTGGAAAAGTTCATGAAAGTATTCATTGACGATATTTTGATTTACTCTCGGTTAATGGAGGAGCATGTCAAGCACTTGCGCATGGTACTACAATGTCTAAATGCTCGTTTTTATCAATCGAAGATTCACTACTTAGGGCATGTCATCTCTGACGAAGGTATCGCTGTGGATCCAGCAAAGGTTGAGGATATTATGGAATGGCCTGTGTCGATGAATGTCCAATAAGTGTGTCACTTCATGGGATTAGCGGGATATTATCGACGATTCGTTGAGGGTTTTTCAAATATATAAAATCCGATCACGGAATTGTAGAAGAAGAAAAAGAAGTTTGTTTGGAACGAGAAATGCATGGAGGCATTTCGGAGGCTCAAGGAGTTGTTGACAACAACACCGATACTAAATGTCCCTAACATGGACGCAGACTTCTTGGTATGCATTGACGCATCGAAGGAAGGCTTAGGCAGAGTTTTTATGCAAGACGGTCGAGTGATCGCTTACATCTCGAGAATGTTGAGAAGGCATGAGGTGAACTATGCAACGCACGATTTGGATTTGTTAGCCATTGTTTATGCCTTGAGAGTTTGGAGAAACTACCTTATTGGATAGAAATTTGAACTAAAAATGAACCACTGTGGTATACAACACATCTTTACGCAAAGCGACTTGAACACGCGACAACGACGTTGGTTAGAATTTCTTAGTGAGTATGATTTTGAGATTACTTACATAAAAGGGACACTGAACAAAGTGGAATATGCATTGAGTCGGAGGCCACGCATATTTTTGGTGATGCCTCTTCAGATGAATCTACGTGAAAATATCCTAACTTTAGAGCACGACGATGACTAGTACAAAGAGGTCAAGGATTTTTTTGGACAAAACACAATGATGGTACCAAAATTTGAGGGATTTACAGTGGACAACAATCGATTATTGAGATTTAAAAATCAAATTTACGTACCGCCCAACGACGAGTTGAGGAGTTTGATCCTAAATGAGGTTCATAGAGTAGTGTACATGGCTCATCCTGGAGTCACAAATATGAGGGTAGACCTTAAACCCTTATTCTTCTGGAAATGAATGAAGGCAGACGTAGTCAACTACGTGGCAAGATGTCTAGAATGTCAGCATGTGAAGGTTGAACATAGACATCCAACAGGATTACTACATCCAAACGCTATTCTGGAATCGCAATGGGAGGCCATTTCAATGGATTTAATTGTTGGATTTCCACTGACGACAAGGAGACATGACTCGATTTTTCTTGTAGTCGACACTTTGACAAAGAGTGCTCATTTTATCCCTGTGCATATGACATATCAGGCACCTAACATAGCTATAGTTTTCATCAGTGAGATTGTGAGGCTGCATGGTGTGCCTAAGAGGATTATATCTAATAGAGGATCGGTGTTTACAGGACGATTTTGGACTAGTTTCCAAGAGGCCTTGGGAACCCTACTTAACTTTAGTACTGCATATCGCCTAGAGACAGACGGGAAGACCGAAAGAACAAACCAAATCTTGGAGGATATGTTGCATATGTACGTGATGGACCAACATAAGTGTTGGGAATAATTCTTGCCACTGGTAGAATTTGCATATAACAACAGTTATCAAAGCACCATTAAGATGGTGCCTTTTGAGTTTCTTAATGGGCGACTATGTCAGACACATTTGAGTTGGGATCGACTTGAGGATAGGGTCCTGGTGGGACCAGAAGCGATCCAAGAGATGGAAGATCAAATGAAAACAATAAGACAAAGGATCAAGGAAGCGCGAGATCGATAGAAGAGTTATGTCGATGTTCATAGTGTCGAACGTAGTTATGAAGTTGGTGATCAAGTGTTCTTTCGGGTAAAATCGCATAAGAGTTTGATCAGGTTTGGAAAGGGTGATAAAATATCTCCTAGGTTCATGGGACCCTTCGATATTGTGGAAAGGAAGGGGCCCGTGGCCTATCAACTAGCCTTGCGTGATTCTTTGAGGCATATGCATGATGTTTTTCACGTATCTGTTTTGAGACATTATGTTAGTGATCCTAAACATTTTATTGACATAAGTTCCTTGTAGGTATCAGATGAGGGTGCATTCACGATAGAGCCAATCCACATCCTGGACCATCACACTCGATATCTATGACGTCAAATAGTAGATCAGATCAAGGTCTAGTGGGACAACTATAGTCCACACTCGACGACCTAGGAGGAAGCATATGATATGCGTCAATAGTTTCCATTTTTGTTTGATAGATAGACTTATGATATTGTGATACACTTTATTTCGTCACTTATTTACTATGAAACTTCAGGATAAAGTTTAAAACAAGAGGGGGTGTATGTAACATCCCGCTGTTGCGCGCACTGAGCATACTTATTCTTTGAGGACACTTGCGTGCAAGTGATCCGGTCCTKTATACGATTGGTTGTTGTGATTATGATTATGAGATATTGTGGATTTTATGATATGTTATTTTGTTACATTTACATCGACAGGTGCTATTGATTGATTTCTCCTTAGTGTAAAGGACTCTGGACACTGAGGATGTCAAGGCATCGATTAAACTCCTTGGACTCCAGATCGAGTCAGGGAGTGGACTATTAGGGTTTTGAATGTTGTTGATGTGACATATGTATATATGATTAGATGTTATTATGTTGATTGTTATTGCTGACATTATTCGTTGATGGATGTAGGTTGATGATAGCTTGTCGACCAGAATCACATTTGGAGTAAAGGGGTCATGCATGAAAACCAGAGAAATTGAGGGAGAGGTGTGGAAGAAACCCTTACATAGCCTACTAGCACTCTCACCGTGGCTCAAACTGTAGGTTAACAATCATCTAGTTCGAGAGACCCACGATGTCGTGAGGGAAGACTGTGACAGTCGCTCACGATGATTCTAAGGGGTGCGCAATAAAGAAGGGTCCTTATTCCTTAGAGGCCCTTAGTCTCCTACAAGATAACCTGATGGAGTATTGAATCCATGGGTTTGACGTCTACCAAATTCAGTCAAGAGGTGAGCGACACCCTTGGAGCATGTATGCATCTTGAAGGGCACGTCGCGCAAAGAAAATAGAAGGAGACGAGTGGCACCCTTGGAGCACGTAGTGCGTCTTGAAGGGCATGTCATGCAAACAAACTGGAAAGAGGTGAGTGGCACCCTTGGAGCACGTAGTGCGTCCTGAAGGGCACGTTGTGATTTTACCTAGTAAGTTAATAAACCTAATGCCTAGAAAACTATGCCTCCTTAGGACCTGGTCGGCCTTAAAATGAATGATGTGTTAAGTAAAGTTTAATAACTAATTTTTCCCTTAAGAACTGTCGCCAAACCTAGTGAATTGAAAACCTAGGTCTGAGTAGAACCTTAGAACAAGAAAAAAAACTAATTAGACATATAACAGGAAGGGGGTAAAGAAAATTCAAGCTTTAATAATTGAAGTGGAAATTTTAATAAAGGTTTAAATAATAAAAGGGGCATTTGGTTGTTTTTGTCTAAACTTGCTAGTTATGAACTTAGTTATAAAAAGGGGAAACTTTAAGAAAAGGGAAACTTAAAGAAAAGGGGGAAACCTAAGGAAAAAGGGAAACTTAAAGAAAAGGGGAAACTTAAAGAAAAAGGGGAGTGCCTAACTTAGTAAGAAATATAGCATTTAGAACTTTCTATTTATGAACTCAACTAGGAATTAAGTAAGGCGTAAGTCATATAAGAATTGTAAGAGAATAATGGGACACCGAGGAGTTTTTTTGGGAACACTTTTAGGTGGGTGAGGAAAATAGACAATTTAAATAATTAATAAATTGATTTTCTAGTGCAACTAGGGGATCGGGCGACATGTGTATGGGGGAGGTTTTTCAAAATTAATTAAATGAAAAAGGAATCAAATGAGGGTTTTGGGAAACTAATGACTAAGAAACACTATAAAAAGGATGGCGGAGGAGTATAGGGACATCTGGCTTGTGTAACGTTACGCTACTGAAATTCCATCTCGACTAGACTTTCTCTTGTGGGAGTTGGGATACCCATCTCGGGTAACGAGTGGTAGCTCAACCTTGCGAGGCGATCTGGGAGCTAGAATTCTCTTCTATTATGTGTGTGGACCCTTTGCAGCTTGGGGGGCTCAAGGGGAAGAAGATTACCCCTAGCGTTGGCTGGGAGGTACCTGTGAGGTCACATCGGTTGGCAAGGAGGAGTTGTACGGAGTGCGCACGGGACAACGAATTCAGAGTATTCGCATTTGGATATGACATGCATGTGTATATTTGTATTGTATGGTAGTTAAATCCATGTATATGCATCTCTCTAACATCGAAAGCACGCATGCGTCACTGTGTTAAAAATTTAGTTAATTTTTTGATTTGATAATTTAGGCTTGTGTTTTTGGTTTAAGGGTAGTTAAATTATGCTCCTGGGCCTTCAATTAAGGTACTTTTGTTGTGTTAAAGTTTATGTTTTATTCAGTGTAATACTATCCAGAGATTTCATTTTTCCTTTCAGCGAATTTTTCTTGATGAGCCCAACGTTTTATGAACAAAGAATTCAAAATTATCCCAACCTTATGCTCACTGTACTTTTTATTTGATTTCCAATGGAGAACCCAAACTCTGAATGCAAATGAATTCTCTGCAGTTTTTTTATTGTTTTTAATACAAAGAAAAATTGTGTTTTTATCTTATTTTCCTTTATCCTTTAAGTTATTAGTCTGTGCCTGAGCAGTCGACCAAGAGCCAAATCAATTGTCTTTCACTCCACTGTTAAATATTTAGATTCAAATGCCTTGCTTTCTTGTTCATGGATAATAAGTGTAGGATCATTTCTCTGCCTAGTAAGGAATCCTCTCCTGGGCGTTTATTCCCTCCTTAGCCTCTGCGATTATTGTGATTCATTCTCCACAAACTCATGCTTCCACACAATGATTTGGTGATGTCTCTCCAGTTCACCAAACGTTTTATTTCTTTGTGATTAATGTTGTTTTTACTCTCTGCATTTTTTTTTTAATTTGCCCAACAAATCCATTGCTTGTACAAAGAAAATTCCTCCTTATTTCTCAACAAATTTTGTGGTCTATACTCAACATATTATGTTTTTCATCGCCCAATGATATCATACCTTCTCTGTATTGATGGGGTATAAACCTGCGTTATTTTCCTTTTCTTAGCCACATTTTTGTTTCTTTTCCTCATAAAATAGTGTTATCCCCCATTGAATCTGGGTGTCTCATGCCAAAAATCTATTCGTTATGTTTTCCTCAGAAAAATCGTGTTATCAAACAACAAATTTCTTTGGCGATTTTCCTAGCAAAGGTAATGCCCCTGGGCGATTTTCTTGGAGATTCAAACAACATTTTACACAATGATTTTATGAGCAATTTACATAGTATTTACAAAACGATTTACACAGTATGTACACAACGATTTACACAGTATTTACACAACGATTTACACAGTATTTACACAACAAATCTGTGATGATTTTTTTTTTTAATCCCGGTCTTCTATCTCCCTAGTCTCGAGGCATTTCCATTATGAAAATGATGAATATTTAATTACGCTTAGGCTACATAGTTTTAATGTTGCGAATGATTCAAATCACCAATATTTCCTTCGATAAGTAACTGGAACCCGAAGAAGTATGGTCACCAGATCAATTCTATTACTGCTTTACACATAGAAAAAAAAAATCTCGACCGGATAACAGTGTAGGGGGTATATTGATCCAACTCACTATGCATTCCTTGAATTTGGCTTCTGTGTTTGATCGACAATGATTTTATTTCATTCATAGTTTTATTCATTCCAAAGTATGGAATAATTTAAATACCATCTATTTAATCTATAAAGATATCATTTTAATAATGTTAACATATATTTAATGTAGAAAAATATCCACATAGTGGCTACAATGAAAATAATATCAAATGGAGAGGTCAAATTGATGAGACGAGCATTGTTTCTTGCTCTTTCAAATCCCGACACATGTGATACCATGGATTGTGAACTACCCTTTTAGATTTAACAACAATTTTTAAACTAACAATCTCTGAGTTGTAGCGAATATATTGACAACTATGTTTAAAAATGACAGAGACTGCATGGAAGCAATTTAATGGACAACGATTTTTATTTAATACTACACTGATATTTAGATAGCACAAAAAATTAATTATTCATGACCTCACATCGATTTAGCTATTCTATGCAGACCTTTTTATTGCCTTTTGAATTTGACTTATAAACTACACAGATTTACTTACTATCTGTATTCATTTCACCTACAATTTCGGATTATTTTGGTTTATGGTAGCGGGAATAAGGCTAGGGTCTATTATGGAGGTTAACCGATCAAATATATTATGAAATTAAAGTATCAACAACCTGCAATGTCCCTTTAATAATTCTACAAAAGTTAGATAAGTCTTTATTGGTTTTAATTGTCTACAAATTTGTTTCTAAGAAGAACTCTTTCTAATAGAATCCCTTCAAGGAAATTAAATGTCATTAAGAATGTTAAGAATCCTACAAGGTCTATTTCAGTTATCATTGTTTTCTTTTCCTAGAAATTTTTTTCTAAGTGATTCATAAAGTAGTGATTCAATATATCGTTGATGGAGTTTTTCAAGATTTTATGAGATATTATAAATAAAACTAGATTATTTTAGATGTTATTCCATTCCTTCATAAGTTGTTATCAATGGACAAGTTATTGGTGTATTAGGACTCTAGCGGTTTAAGTGTGTACTTGGACGCACTGGTAGTGTTTTTAAAGGTTTATATTTGAATACGCTTGGGATTCTTGTGCGCTTGTCGCACTGTGGCGACGTGATTTCTTAGGTTCGTATCATTGCATGCATTGATCGATAACGCATATGAAACCTGTCTTAGGGTCTCGTGCCTCCCGACGTGGATTTTGTTGTATTTAGGGTTGTACTTGCTTTTGTAACTTTTTGTGATTGTCTCTCGCTCGTCGGGAAGGTTCTTGTGACTGGTCGTCAATGTTTTTGTGCTTGGATTGAGTGAGGTTGTATTTTATCTTAGTAGGCGTGATATTTCTTGTGTCAGACGAGATGTAGACACCTCCTTGTTCCTCCAAACAATCACTAGCCTTGATACCTTAAATGGTCAAAATCGATGGGAACCTGGGCTTCAGCGTTGCTTATGTGTCCTGGAGGTCTTAACATTGCAGGGTAAGACAAGAAGGTAGTCGTTTTTATTTTGTCTAATTGATTATCGCATGTTTCATCTAGTTGCATGATGTGATAGTATGTTGGTTTGTTGATGTTTGTTTCCGGATTTGCATACGTTGTGTTCGTCATCTAGTTGTGTTGATTAATTTTTGTCGTTGTTACTTTCCTACAAAAGAGAAAAATTCACTTGCTTTGCGTCGCATGTAGTCGTAACGACGGGGGTCGTTACACATTAAAGGAAAAATATCAAGGTTGAAAGTCCTTTATACTGCCCAAGCCAATGTAGAAACATTTTTACAAGTAGAAAATGTAACAAAATATCAGTGACATAAACTTAGAGACACGTTTGTGCATGAGGATATGCAATATCTTCCTCTTGGGGGAGATGTTGGGTACCACTTTTGATGCTTATTTTTTCCATGTAGCCTATGTTTTGCCTCCATTTTCCTCTCATATCTATCACATTCCCTCCATATTTGATTCAAATTAATCATCTCAGGTACATTTTTCATTTACTTTTTATGATTTGAATATTTGCAAAATTTAGACATTAAAATTAATTTTTAGCAGAAATTACAGGAAGTTGCAACTTTCCGTAATAGCTCCAAGGTTTATATACTTGTAGGAATCCTGGGTGAATTCTGAAACATGTGGAGTGATCCTTGATGTACACATATGGATAAAAATATATTCTCTTTCATAGATGGAATTCACATGTGCCTAGTCAACACTGGTCAAACTAGGCCACTTGTGCAGAAAATACCCTGTTTTTAGCCAAAAATCAGGACAATTTTGGATTTCGTGGGATTTATCGATATATTATGAATCTGAGAGATGGGGTTAGACTTCATTAGCATATTTTATGGATCTTAGAAACTGATTAGAGTAATTTTATCATTTTTGTTTATGAACCCTTTGTATAAATATCCCAAAACTTGGATAATTAGCATACTTTTCTTCTTAATATAATTTGTAGACTTTGGAGTTTTGGAGATCCGACTTGTGTTGATTATTTGAATGAGTTTTCTTCATTAGTTCATGTTGTTAGTATATTTCTCTTAGCTTATTTTACTTTAGGTGTGCTAGCAAAGCATTGGAGGGCCCCCATCGCCAAGATTGTGCTCTTAACTCTACATGTTTTCATAGTTGTAACAATGGTATGCTTCTATGCTTGCTGTAGTTTATTTCCATTACTTAGAAGATTTATTTTCATTAGGATAAAAAACTTAATTGTTGATAAGTTTAGTAACACATTGGGAAGCGATTTATTGTAAAAGAACTCAATGTATGCTTGCTTCCAATAGTAAAGTCTTGTTAATTGCTATAGCTTATTTTCATTCTTTTGAATGCTTTATTTTCATTAGAAATACTTGAAAAAATTGATTGGTGGTAGGTTTGGTGAAATACTATGAAAAGACCTTTTGTAAAGAAGCTTATTTTTCCTCTTACAACAACTAAGTCTTGTTAAGTATAGTTATTTTTCTTTCTATGCAAGTGTTTTCAAAACTAGTTTAGATCTAAATTCCATATACATTGGTGTGCTTCAAAGTTCTACAAACTCTAGATTGATATTTAAATACATGATCTAATTTAAATACATAAGTTAGACCAACATGGCTATCCATTCCGTTTAGGTACCAACTTAGCTATGATATATGGCTATAAATTCCATTTAGGTAGACCCTTTGTAGTGGTCTAGGTCATGGTCTAGGTCTGTGTCTAGGTCATGGTCTAGGTCATGGTCATGGTTTAGGTATAGGTATAGTTCTAGGTCTAGGAATA
>SNQJ01S0216681.1:0-15457 GCA_010110895.2 Picea sitchensis | reverse complement strand
TCATTGTTCTACTATTCTTTTCTCCTATTTGTGCACACACTTGTACTCTCACACACTAAACTCCTTTGCTAATTACATTCAACACACTCAAATTTCCATTATGTTTCCTAACAACTACTCTAATCAATGACTGTATTATATTACCATAACTCTCAATAGATTGAATTTAAATTGTCTAGTGGAAATTATGTATAGGTAATCCTTAATTCTAGTATATTGAAATCATAGTGCACATATTTCCTAAGTCCTTTATCACAAATTCTTTCTAGTTTTAAAATTCATTTTTGTGACAATCTAAAAATGATTTTATATGACATTCACAAATTTTGGGTCTTTATCATCAACATTTGTGCATTGAGACTCATATAGGTTTGTCTTGCACTCTTTCTAGGACACACAGGTATACTAAAGGGATTTTGTCATTCACCCCCCTCTTTTGAGTGTCTACAAGCATAATTGCAAACAATTTTATCTCAAACACAAATATAACAAAATACTAAGCACAAACACTAGAATATGCTATTATACCAGAGAGGAAGATTGATAAATAATTTTAAAAAGAAGGAATGAGAGTAATGAAAAACGAAACCATATCCTCAATCTCATTATCAAGAAGTCTATAAGAAAGATAAAAAAGTGCAAAATAGTATCCCCACTTCTAGAGAAGCAATTGGTAAAATAAAAAGCGTTCATGGAATCAAAACCCTAGGGACAATTATGTAACATTTTATTACTAAAGAACCACAACTACCATAGATTGACCAATCTCCATTTCCACACCTATTACCTAGGTCCTTGTTACAAATTGTTTATACTTTTTAGATCTATGTCCATGACAACCTAAAAATGATTTTATTCAATTTTTATAGATTTTGGCTTTGTATCATCTTCCTTTTAAGAAAAAACACTTGCATAGGTTGGGCTTTCTCTCTCTTTAGGACACACAATGACATATTGGAGGGATTTTTCCAGTGGCACCCTCTTTTTTGAGTGACTTTGTTGAATCCTCACAAGAAAGTGATTTGGAGAGTGCCTAGGGTCATTGTGACTATTATGAGAAAAATCATAAGTAGATATATCTCTCTCAATTATTGAAAATTCATAAATTGATTATTATATCAAAGGCCTATGATAATTTCCCACCACTTTGTGTTTTTTTGGTTTTGAAGGGCTTGTGATTTTTCGATGCCACTTTTGAGGGTCACCATGACATTCCCACTTAGGGATGGAATTTGATATCCAAATTGCCCATCATGTGGCATTTTGGCTATCAAACATGGTCAATGAATTTAAATTCTCATTGTCAACTTGTTGGCAGCCCAACATATTTTTTAACTTTTCATATAAATTAAATGATCTATATAGCTGCCTAACTGGGGTCATGAATTTTTATTACTCTTCATGAGAATTTTTCGAAATGACAGTTGTAAGTTGTCTCTTTTCCCTATTGTTTTTTCATGCTTCGTTCATGACTGAAAGCATGAAAACTTGCGACTGTGTTACCATTCTGTTTGAAAATTTATTAAAGGAAAATTGTTTCTACAGTTTATTAATGAAGCCTTGTTCCTTGCTATGAAGACTATTCACTTTGTTTCAATTCCTTGAATACCAAACATGCTTGGGGATTGTAAGTTATGTCAACAAAGGACCTTTTGATTTGAGCATTGGTATGGTTTTTTTTGTTTGATTTTTGGTTATATGTTTCCTCATTACTAGGTTTTTTATTTTCGATTTTCAACCTCCCAAACCATACGATCGAACCACTATGTCTCGCACTTATTTCCTTTTAATGCTCTGGTCCTGGCTTGTACTTTCTGAAAGGTGAAAATACGATTTACATTTATCCATCATTTCCAAGACTGGTCTTTGGCTTTGCAAACCCTCTTCACATGCATTTCAATTAGCACCCATCTTATCGTTATGATTTTTTTGCTCATACGCCATTCACTGTTGGTGTTTCTCGGGCTCGGGGTATGGCTTTGGTCTATTCTCACAAACCCTCCCTATGCGTTGTGCCTTATTGACTACTCGTTGATTCAACATGGATCCTGTCGTTAGAGTCAAACCTAATGGCACTCAAACTTTGCTCTTATATGACGATGCCAGAGAAGATCGGGAGAGTAATGGTTGGCTCGTTTTCCTTAGAAAATTTCAGGGTTTCAATTTACAAACTACTCAGGAATTCACTTTCTCCTTCGATGGATGTAGAGATAAGGTGGGTGATGTCCAACTTGAGGTTACAGAGGATTTCTTGAGTCAAGCTATAGGACTCCCTGCAAGCGGTCAAAGGTGGTTCAAAAATGCAAAAGTGGAAGAAGTTCCTTGGAGTCTTCTCTTTACCTCTCGGAAGATGAAGATAAAAGGATGTGACAAAGGTATGCCCATCTCTTTACTGAAATTTCACTGGCACAATTTGCTTGTTGTGTTAAAACAGTTTGTCACCTGTGAGGGACGTTTTGGTCTTATGTTTCTTTATCATTTGCGTCTACTCATGATTTTTATGGGGTTTCCCTTGAACATGTCGTATTATTTATTGAGGAGCCTTTATGAAATGGGAAAAAGGTATAGAAAGCAACGATCAGACTCGAGCCTCTTCCATTACGGATTAATAAAAATCTTGCTTGTGCATCAATTAGAATTGCAGAACGATAATTGGGACTCATTTTTAATCAGAAATGGTTTCTCTAATCCCAATGTTGAAGAGATCGACAAGTCTGTGATTGAAGAAACCCTAATCTACCCTACAATGCCCCTCTCACCTACCCAAGCCTGTGTCTCAACCTCTTACAACAAACCCTTACTCGATCCAAAGGTTATTGAGCAGACCCGTGGTCAAGCTACACATCTTACTGACTCTGTTAAAAATTTAAAGAAATCTACAGGCAAGATATCTAAAAGCAATGTTGATATAAATTTTAAGAACAAGAGAGTCGGGAGGCTGATTTAGAGGAGGCTTCATAAAAAGTCGAACCCTCATGCGATCTCGATCAGCATGATCGAGGTCCATGAGAGTTTGGACTCCGAAATTGATAGGTTCCTCTCTAAAGAAGACCCTCTTTCGTTCGAGCCACACCTCGATCAACCCTACAACTTTGTGGACAATTTACCTCCCTGTCTGAAACATAATGCAGAGTTTCCTGGTATTAAATTGGGTAATGAATCTACTATCCATGTGGAAGATGCTCTGGTTCACAATCATGTTTGTTCCCAAGAGACCGTCGCTCAGTCGAAGTGTGAATTTTTTCATTTCTGGATCGATAAATACTACACTAATGTACCCATCCTACAGTCACAGGTTAAGGCTCTCACTGACCAAATTGATGCCTTAACTAATAAGAACATAGGCTCAAGTCTCTCTTTCAAGGAAAAGAGAAATGTATGAAATGTAATATTTAAGAATGTTGAGTCTGCAACAACCATAGTAAATTCCAAGATTGTCTGATATGATTTGATATTACTATTGGAGGTATGATCCTTTTATCTTAAAATAATATTATTTGTTAAAACTAGATTGCTTTGTTCTTACAATAAATTGGATTTCATTTACTAAAATAACTAGCTACAGAATCACAAGATTCTGTAGCTAGTTATGTTAATTCAAAATTTGCAAATTAATGGTTGAATATGTATCTAAATATTTCTATTTTTCCTTTTCTTTTCAGGGTATTTAGGAGTTCATGGTTACCAATGGATCTGAAGCATCTTTGAGACTTGCTGGCCATATATATGATACATTTTTTGTACAAATAGAAATGAACTTTTTTGAGCTTTAAAGGATTTAGTATGATCTGGGTGGTTACATCCTCCTTTTATTTTTGTAATCAATATCTAATCTCAGAAGAGGAAACAATTACCTTTATGAAGGATTTATAAACCCATTATTTTTTGTAATCCAGAGATCTTGGCCTGGGGCTAGTTGTGAACAAGTTTATACTCGAATTTGGACATGACATGCATTTACATTTCTGCCTTAGCTGTTTGTAAATGTTGTTGTTGTCTATAATTTGTTTATCTTGATTATTTGATCACTTTCGATAGCTTTCATCTTCACAGATTATTATGTCGTCAAGATAGTTTTTCTTTCACAGTTCACGATTTTATGCTTCAGTTATATGAAAATAATGAATGATCATTCAATTCGTATTATAAGGTTTACCTTAAACATGTTGACTGATTAAATGCAAGTTGTAACTGTCGGATTTATCTTCTGCATTATTACTTGCAGTCTATTGTATCACAATTATTATTTTGCATCCTATCGTTTTATCAATTAAATAAACCAGTCAATGTACAGTTTGGCGTTTATTCCAAACAGTGTGAAGATGCACAGCAGATTTATCTCGTGGATGGACTGATGTACGATTTATACAAACAGTTGGATGCATACTCTTCAAGTGATTAGTAGGTTAGTTTGTTCCTTTTTATTTGCTTATTTATTATAGAAATTCTTATATGTAGTACAATTTTCACTTTCTACATTTTTCTGTTTAAATAACAGTTTGATATTTGATCTTACAGATGCATATAGATTAAAAACAAACCAAACAGAAATAGTACCTTTTGCTTTATTTATCTACTTTCATCAAAAGAACCATTTTTACATTTGATTTTTTATGAGTTCAGATTAAAACTCAGAATTTGTATATCTTGTATATATAAATTAGATAAACAACCCTATCTTATAAATATTATTTAAATAAGTTGTATATATATATATATATATATATATATATATTAGTAATTAGTAATTAGTGAGTTATTTTGTTTCTTTGTTTCATTTATTTGTTTCTTTTAGGATTTTAGATTGGCTAATGGAGCCATTAAACCCGTCAGAGTGAGTCAATCCAAACGACTTGGGTTAATTAGACAACCCCAGACCAGACTCGCTCTTCCTGTTGACGAGCGGTCACTTTCTCCCGTCAACACAACTATAGGAAATAAGGGTGAATAATAAGCGACAAACTCAACCTTTATCATGAGTTCATTTTTTTTACATCAAGGTAGAGTTTTGTATTCATTTTTTTCAAAATTACAGTTCTATAGGTCATCTCAACATGGACCAAAAATTATGGGGTCAAATTTCTATGGTCGAAGTTCCCATTAATACTTGGGTAGTAGGAATATGGATTTCGACAAAACTCGTATCAAAGTTAGGGGAGTATTTCATTCGAAAACGAAGTGCATTTATCCACTTATTAACTTAATCCTAAAAAATATAGTTAAATACCTTTGATCATTAAGTCAAAACTATCAAATTAACATGAATAGTTCCAAGCCCAACCCTATTCCCACTTTGCAAACTAAACACAATGTTCACTCTCTAAGTGCCATTGGCAATGTGGTGTCTTAGTACAAGGAGCATCACCTCCAAAAACAATGTAACCTTATGGCATTTAGGATCTGCTCTTTTGGAATGGAACCTTATGGAATTTAAGATGTTCTCTTTTGTTATGCGTTTGGTGGATCCCTTTAGAAACCAATGAAAAAGCTTTATTCCTAACTCCCCCTATTCTTATCTCCACAATGCCTCTCCATCTACCACGTGTACAATTAATCATCAAGGTACTAAAATAATATTTCCTAGCCTCTTTGGAGTCAATAAATATCCCCTTATAAAATTTATACCTGTCTGTAACAATCAAAGGGACGAAAAGGAGAAAATACACACCCATGCATTTACTGCGCTTTGTCTCTCTTGCCCGCTTTCCAGCACCCATTTCCTTTGTATTATTTGTTCATTCATTTATATATTTTTATTTCATTTCGAAGGTCTCTTCTTTAGGATCCATCCAGGGTTTCGGGACCTTCATATCTTAGTACCAAAGCCATTCCAACCCTTGAAATATCGTCTTCCAGCTCCTTTTCTGCGATTGTCACCTCACCACTATGGCTCAAGGATAAATTGACCTCGGCCACTGCAGTGCAAGGAGACAGAGACCTCGAGACACTACGTGCATAAGGAGATAGAGACCTCGACCTCGAGCCAATATTCACAAGGAACAAAGAAGGGTGAGTAATTTCATTCCGAGAGTTTCAATTTGGAAAATGAATGAATAAATTTGGACTCCTTATTGCCACACAAATGTTTGAATAAGAGGTCTTTAGGATTCCAAAATCTCAAAATCCACAATCAGATACTTATCATTTCAATATTTTTCTGATGATTCTCATACTAAATTTAGGGTTTGGTTGAATGGATATGGTTATTCCATGATTGTTTGGTCTAATATTGGTTCACAACAGTGGGAAATTTCATCATTGTGCTCTGCATGATCAACATTTTCTTCATTTGTGACCTATTCTTCACAAATATTTACAATATCAAAGAGATAGTTGTCTAGGGTACTGAGGTTCTAAAAATTTCATGAGAATTTTTTGTAACATTGCACATCCACCTTATGATTTTCATGGTAGTGTTTGACTGCAGAATACTTTAACTCATCATTCAATTCGGATCCCAATAATTATGTTGTACAAGATGAGATCCTTTCAAAGGATTTTGTCAAACCTTCTATGTGTCTTTCACAAGAACTCTTAACTTTGATTGTAGGGATGTCATGAACATCATCATTCATAGGAAAACTATCAAAGTCGCAGGTTATTCCATGATTGTTTGGTCTAATATTGGTTCACAACAGTGGGAAATTTCATCATTGTGCTCTGCATGATCAACATTTTCTTCATTTGTGACCTATTCTTCACAAATATTTACAATATCAAAGAGATAGTTGTCTAGGGTACTGAGGTTCTAAAAATTTCATGAGAATTTTTTGTAACATTGCACATCCACCTTATGATTTTCATGGTAGTGTTTGACTGCAGAATACTTTAACTCATCATTCAATTCAGATCCCAATAATTATGTTGTACAAGATGAGATCCTTTCAAAGGATTTTGTCAAACCTTCTATGTGTCTTTCACAAGAACTCTTAACTTTGATTGTAGGGATGTCATGAACATCATCATTCATAGGAAAACTATCAAAGTCGCAGATTATGGTTCTATCCCCATTTCACCTCAATTTGCATGGTTTCTTTTCATTGTTTCCATCAAGCATTTCAAATTGTTCAACTTCAGCCTTAGGGATATTCATGTCTATTCTGGTTAAAAAACCATTTTCAGCTTCATCATTTTGGTAATAAATTTCCATTCTACCAAATGAAGATTTATCCAGAGTATAATCACCCTTTCTTTCATCATGAATGGGTTATTCATCTCTAGAAACTTCCTAACCAACATTTAAATATGGTCATCCCTCATGCTTAAATGATGTTAGGTCTCCATAGTGTTGTGGAAAATACCCCTATTCTCGGATAGGAATGAATTCTATAGTAAAACTAGATGCCCATTTCATGTTACCACCTTGTATGCCTCATCATCATCTCCTTCATTAATTATGGATTTGATCATGGAATATGGGGTACTCCTCGGCAGTTCGTATGCCACTTCAACCCAATTTGAAACCAATACTTTCCCAAAATTGAATTTGTAGTCTTCCTCGATGATATCTTCCTTACCAACATACCTACAACAAAGCCTTCTAGATGATAAATTTTCACTTCCTCTCCTCCCTCGGGTTATCATTCTCAAATCGTGTCACCTAAAGTGTCAAATATGATCCGGCTCTCTTTTCTTCCGTAACATAAATCCGCACTCCAAACACGCATCGTGGTGTTGTAGTTCCTATTCTTGGTATGCACATTCGTGATATGCCTCTATATCCATTTCTTCCTCTTTTAAATTTATATTTCCTTCCATGTTCCATTTATCCCTCATTATTTCTGCAACAAAATTGTCCTTCGGAGACATCACCCTACAATTCTTTTTGATAGAGCTTCAGATTTGGATAATTTTCTTTCTCTTGGACATAGGTATTATAATCATGTTGTTTCATCAATAAGTCATCAAGGTTACTATTGTATTTACCTTGTGGGTATGCAACTCCTTCTTCGATGATTCCATCATTTCTTCCCCTTTAAATCTCTTCAATGCCATAGCATGCCTTATCCAATATATATAGGAAAACTTAAATAACTCACTCTAGATAATTAATTCCATCATACAGAGAATTTTTCCACGCCATAATATTCTATTTGATTGAAAAAATAACTTTCATATTACACATTGGGGGCCTTAAACATCTTTGTGCTTTAATATATCTAACAACCACAATAGAGATAATTTTCTTTTCCCCACTAATAACCATATACATTCGCACTGCTAGAAAAATAGGGATCCCACATGTACCTCCTTTGCAACCACAAACCTTTAGGAAAATATGTTGGGTAATCACCCTACAAAAAATAGGTACGCATCCTCTTCCTTCCCCCACTAGCATAGTTTTAACCCTTATCATTAGTAAACCTCTTGATGCACTTTTATCCAATGTGGTTTTGGGTAATTGGTGAGATTTTTGTAGAAAGGAAATCACAAGTTATAAAATCCACCAACACACTAGGACCTAAATATTTATGGAACAAACTTTAATTCCATCTAAGATAGACTTTGCATGTTTGTATTGAGAAGGGGAGCAACCTCCATCAAGTATTCAATGAGGGAATGCTACTAGGTACATTTGAGGGAAATCATCATGGGCATTGGCCCTTTTAGATTGTGGCTAATTAAGGAAATAACCCCCCACTAGGTCCTCAACAACTCCTCAACCATGTGATGTCCTCAATATGTAACATTGCAATCTATTTTGACATAGAATATAGAATCTGAAAAGGCATCTTAAATATAAGCATAGCAGGTGGAGAATCTTCAATTTATGAGCTAGAGAGTTGGAAGGTCTCGAAGCCAAGGTAGTAATGGGTAAGATAATAAACAATGTACATCATAATCCCACCTCTAAACATGCATGCAATGAACAAATATGGAAATATATGTGATTATATACTCCATAAATTCCCATTAGGAATAATGATAGAGAAAGTTATGTGATTCTATAATCCATAACTTCCCATTAGGAATAATGATAAAGAAAGATTTTAGGTATAGTTGTCCTACAATATTTGGTTAAAACATTGGAAATATAAATTTGCACTTTTAGTTTTTTATCCCTGTCATAGATTAATCATAAATTAATTAATCTATGATTAAGATGAAGATATGTCAGTTAAATATTTGATAGATTTGTAGTTAAAGTGAAGATATGATAGTAAACTAAACTCTCAACTTAGTAGTCGATGCATATTATCACTTACTATGAGTACAATGAAAAACATAAATGCAGGAGGGAATATAAGCCTATCTCCATCCATGGGATAATTGTGATGAAAACCATGAACAAGATAATGTATTTTATTACCCCTGCAAATAAAGTGATGAATATTCATGGTGATTAAACTTTAGATGATGTCCCTGGCAGACGAGTATGCATACCATACAGTGGCTTTAAAATTTGGGTCATTTTGGCGCACTCACACACATAGTAATCTATCAGCAAATTATTTCTTTGCTTAAAAACTCTTTCCCCTTCCCATAGATAGTTTTCATCTAAGTTGAATTTATTTCATTTCATTTTCCTCTTTGCATGGTTTAAAGAGTCAAGTCAAAACACCATCGGCTTTATGACCACTTTGAGTAACAATACCCCAAAAATCAAGCTTAATTAAAATTTATCTAGGAACGCTTCTAGGATCTTCAAAGTCCCAACTGAGCTTAGGGTGTAGATATTTGGAATAGGATTATGAGAATAAATTTCTAAAGTTTCTAAACAAACATAAAGCCTTGAGTTAGGGAGGGAAATCTAGTTTCTATATCACTCGACTTTAGAAGCCCTTCTAACACAAGGGTCAATCACGGTACGCATTGGGGCCCCGAGTAATTCAACCCTTCTTTGTTATTGTCTTGGTGTCAACTCCGGCTTCTAATTTATCCCTCAGATGATTTGGTATAGTAGGTGGTACCATAGAGGCCATAATATTTTTAGACTTACTGGTTGGAATACAGACAACACAGTGGAAGGTGTGTTGAAACCGGATTGACGCTGCTGACTCACTCACGTAATTCTTTTGGAGGGTTTGCCACTACTTGGTGAGGTGTAACCTTCGCACTAGAGCCGCTAGTTCATTAAGAAGGGCCGTCAAAGTCACTCTCCCACCGGCCAAAAAACTCACTCTTCGCGACATCGATATGCGATCTTTGGATTCCATCAACAACTATAGCTTCTTTGTGAGAAGGTTTGTTTTGCATGCTTGACTCCTAGATTACCTAGTGTGTTTTTTCTCCTTAGTTGGCTTTATGATTGAGATTGTGTCTAATGGAATCATTTTCGTGTTAATTCCTCATTTGATCAATACAAAATATGGATACAATTAAAATAATAGGTAATAAAGAGGTAACAAATAACTCATACCTAAATTACGCCTTATAATTCTCCAACATTGTTCTTACACTTAGTGAAACAAACACCAAAAATGGAATGGCTTTACACAATTTCAATGGAGAATTTTATTGGAAAATTGAAAATATTATCATAAACCCACATCTCACATATTTGTACATGCACCATAGATTCACAATATTTCATGAAGAGGTCGGGGAGAAATGCCTCCATGCAAAATTGTCCACATCAGAATTGTCCACTACTTCTAAGGGCTTGGAACCTGGGAGTGAGGGGTTCTCTAGATGAAATCCTATGCCAGGAATCCATCAGAATCGATAGTTCCTCAATTCGAGTCTCGGTTTTCGTTTTATGCCAGTTGCAAGTCGCATCCCAAACCATTTCGAGGACTGTTGGCAATTCCTCCTCGGGGCATAAAAGCCTAACAGAGAAGCATTTTTGAGCTCCATGAGATTCTACATGCTTGTTTAGGCATGGACTAGGTGACCACATTGTCCATCCACTCCCGAGGCATGGTTTCATAAATTGGACCCCTAAATCCAAATGTTGCATTGCTTCTTACTGAGAAAATCACTAGTTATCGAAATCGATGAGAAAAAAAAATTCCTAGGGGTTGGAACCAAGAGTGAGGGGTGCTATAGCTAAATTTGTATGCTAGGAATCCAACAGAGATGACGGTTCCTCAATTTGAGACTCGTTTTTCATTTTATGCCCAGTTGAAAGTCGTATCCCAAACCATTTCGGGGACTCTTGGCCAATTCCCACTCAGGGCATAAAAGACTAATGAAGAAATATTTTTGAGTTTCGTGAGATGCTACAAGTTTGTTTAGGCATGGACTAGGTGACCAAATTATCCATCTGCTCCTAAGGCAGGGTTTTGTAAATTGGACCCTTAATCCAAATGTTGCACTGCTTCAAAATGAGAAAAACACTAGTTCTCGAAATCAATGATTAAAGCAACTTCTGAGGCATGGCACCCATGAGTGAGGGGTGATATAGATGAAATCATATCCCATGAATCCATTGGAGTCAATGGTTCCTCAATCCAAGTCTTGATATTTGTTATATGCCCAGTTGCAAGTCGCACCCCAAACCATTTCAGGGACTCTTGGCCAATTGCTCCTAAGGGCATAAAAACCTAACGGAAAAGAATTTTTGAGTTCCATGAGATGCTGCAAGATTTTTTAGGCATGGACTAGGTGACTATATTTTCCATCCGCTCCCAAGGCATGGTTTCCTAAATTGGACCCCTTAATCCACCAATGTTTGTTTGCTTCAAACTGAGAAAAACACTAGTTCTCAAAATCAATGAGTAAAGCAACTTTCGAGGCATGGACCCCGGGAGTGAGGGGTGCTCTAGATGAAATACTATCCCAAGAATCCATCGGAGTTGACGGTTCCTCAATCAAAGTCTCCATTTTCATTTTATGCCCAGTTGCAAGTTGCATCCCAAACCATTTTGGGGACTCTTGGACTTTCCTCCTCGGGGCATAAAAGCCTAACGGAGCAACATTTTTGAGCTCCATGAGATTATGCATGCTTGTTTATCCATGGAATAGGTGACCAGATAGTCCATCTGCTCTCGAGGCATGGTTTCGTAAATTGGACCCCTAAATCCAAATTTTGCATTGCTTCTTACTGAGCAAAGCACTAGTTATCGAAATCGATGAAAAAAACAACTTATGAGGGGTTGGAACCGAGAGTGAGGGGTGCTCTAGCTAAAATACTATGCTAGGAATTCAACAGATATGACGATTCTTCATTCTGAGGCTCAATTTTCGTTTTATGCCCAGTTGCAAGTCGCATCCCAAACCATTTCGGGGACTTTTGGACAATTCTTGCTTAGGGCATAAAAGACTAACGGTGCAACATTTTTGAGTTCTGTGAGATGTTGCAAGCTTGTTTAGGCATGGAATAGGTGACAAAATTATCCATCCTCTCCCGAGTTATGGTTTGGTAAATTGGACCCTTAATCCAAATGTTGCATTGCTTCAAACTAAGCAAAACACTAGTTCTCGAAATCAATGATTAAAAAAACTTTTGAGACATGGAACCCATGAGTGAGGGGTTCTCTAGATGAAATATTATCCCAGGAATCCATCGAAGTCAAAAGTTCCTCAATATGAGTCACGATATTCTTTATATTCCTAGTTGCAAGTTGCATCCCAAACCATTTCGTGGACTCTTGGCCAATTGCTCCTGAGGGCATAAAAACCTAACGGAGCATCATTTTTGAGTTCCTTGAGATGCTGCAAGATTGATTAGGTGTTTACTAGGTGACTATAGTATCCATTCGCTCCCAAGGCATGGTTTCATAAATTGGACCCCTTAATCCAAAAATGTTTTTTTGCTTCAATCTAAGCAAAACACTAGTTCTCGAAATTAATGAGTAAAGCAACTTCCTAGGCATGGCACCCGGGAATGAGGGGTGATCTAGCTGAAATCCTATCCCAGGAATCCATCGAAGTCGATGATTCCTCAATCCAAGACTCAATTTTCGTTTTATGCCCAATTGCAAGTCGCATCCCAAACCTCTTGGCAATTCCTCCTTGGGGCATACAAGCCTAACGAAGCAACATTTTTGAGCTCCATGAGATTTTGCATGTTTTTTTAGGCATGGACTAAGTGACCACATTGTCCATCTACTCCCAAGGCATGGTTTCGTAAATTAGAGCCCTAAATCCAAATGTTGCATTGCTTCTTACTGAGAAAAGCACTAATTATTGAAATTGATGAAAAAATAACTTCCAAGGGGTTGGAGTCAGAAGTGAGCGGTGCTCTAGCTAAAATCGTATGCTAGGAATCCAACAGAGTCGACAGTTCCTCAATCCAAGACTCAGTTTTTATTTTATGCCCAGTTGCAAGTCGCATCCCAAACAATTTCGGGGACTCTTGGCCAATTCTCTCTCAAGGCGTAAAAGACTAACGGAGCAACATTTTTCAGTTCCATTAGATGTTGCAAGTTGGTTTAGTCATGGACTAGGTGACCAAATTATCCATCACTCCTGAGGCATGGTTTGGTAAATTGGACCCTTAATCCAAATGTTGCATTGCTTCAAACTGATAAAAACACTAGTTCTCAAAATCAATGATTAAAGAAACTTATGAGGCATGGCACCCATCAGTGAGGGGTTCTCTAGATGAAATCCTATCTCAAGAATCCATTGGATTTGACGGTTCCTCAATCTGAGTCTTGATATTCGTTATATGCCCAGTTGCAAGTTGCATCCCAAACCATTTCGGGGACTCTTGGCCAATTTCTCCTTAGGGCATAAAAACCTAACGGAGCAACATTTTTGAGTTCTGTGAGATGCTACAAGATTTTTTAGGCACGGACTAGGTGACTATATTTTCCATCTGCTCCTGAGGCATGGTTTCATAAATTTGACCCCTTAATCCAACAATGTTTTTTTGCTTCAAACTGAGAAAAACAATAGTTCTCGAACTCAATGAGTAAATAACCTTCTGAGTCATGGAACCTAGGAGTGAGGGGTGATCTAGATGAAATCCTATCCTAGGAATCCATCGAAGTCGACGGTTCCTCAATCCGAGTCTCGATTTTCGTTTTATGCCCAATTGTAAGTCACATCCCAAACGATTTTGGGGACTCTTGGCAATTCCTCCTCTGGGCATAAAAGCCTAAAAGAGCATCAATTTTGAGCTCCATGAGATACTGCATGCTTGTTTAAGCATGGAATAGGTGACCACATTGTCCATCTGCTCTCGAGGCATGGTTTCGTAAATTGGACCCCTAAATCCAAATGTTGCATTGCTTCTTACTGAGCATAGCACTAATTATTGAAATCGATGAAAAAACCAACTTCTGAGGGGTTGGAACCGGGAGTGAGGGGTGCTTTACTTGAAATCCTATGCCAGGAATCCAACAGAGACAACAATTCCTCAATCCGAGACTCGGTTTTCATTTTATGCCCAGTTGCAAGTCGGATCCCAAACCATTTCCGAGACTCTTGGCCAATTCCCGCTCAGGGCATAAAAGACTAATGGAGAAACATTTTTAAGTTCCATGAGATGTTGTAATCTTGTTTAGGCATGTAATAGGTGACCAAATTATCCATCCACTACCGAGGCATGGTTTCGTAAATTGAACCCTTAATCCAAATGTTGCATTGCTTCAAACTGATCAAAACACTAGTTCTCAAAATCAATGATTAAAGTAACTTCTGAGGCATGGTACCCATGAGTGAGGGGTGATCTATATGAAATATTATCCCAGGAATCCATTGGAGTTGACGGTTCCTCAATACGAGTCTCGATATTCATTATATGCCCAGTTGCAAGTCACATCCCAAACCATTTTGGGGACTCTTGGCCAATTGCTCCTGATGGCATAAAAACCTAACAGAGCAACATTTTTGAGTTCCGTGAGATGATGCAATATTGTTTAGGCCTATACTATGTGACTATATTTTCCATCTTCTCTCAAGGAACGGTTTCGTAAATTGGACCCCTTAATCCAACAATGTTTTTTTGCTTAAATCTGAGAAAAACACTAGTTCTCGAAAGCAATGAGTAAAGCAATGTCTGAGACATGGAACCCAGGAGTGAGGGGTTCTCTAGCTAAAATCCTATCCCAGTAATCCATTAGAGTCGACGGTTCCTCAATTTGAGTCTCGATTTTTGTTTTATGTCCAGTTGTAAGTCGCATCCCAAACCATTTCGGGGACTCTTGGCAATGTTGAATCATGTTGTCATTGATGCCAATGTTTTGATTGATTGATGTCAAGTGATTGATTGATGCCAAAGGATTGATTGATTGATGATTGATGTAATGTAATATGTATTTTCCTTGATGATAATGCATAGATGAAGATGGATCAATGAAGTGTCATTGATATGATGAAGATGGATCAATGTGTTTTCATTGATACATGATGAAGATGGATCGATGTGGTTTCATTGGTATATGGTGTATTGTTGGGAAAATGTATAGATGACTCATTATTGTCTTATCATGACTGATAAGGTGCAAAAATGGATGAACTCCAAAGTGGCCCCCTTATGGTGAAAGCCCTCATGGGAAAATGCTTTGCGGATTGAGTTATCCTAGAAGAATGGTTGGAGGACCCATGCTCTCATTATTGTCTTATC
>SNQJ01S0216680.1:0-15457 GCA_010110895.2 Picea sitchensis | reverse complement strand
TTAAGAAAAGGGAAACTTAAAGAAAAGGGGGAAACCTAAGGAAAAAGGGAAACTTAAAGAAAATGGGAAACTTAAAGAAAAAGGGGAGTGTCTAACTTAGTAAGAAATCTAGCCTTTGAAACTTTCTATTTATGAACTCAACTAGGAATTAAGTAAGGTGTAAGTCATTTAATAATTGTAAGGGAATAATGGGACACCGAGGAGCATTTTTAGGAACTCTTTTAGGTGGGTGAGGAAAATAGACAATTTAAATAATTAATAAATTGATTTTCTGGTGCAACTAGGGGATTGGGTGACATGTGTATGAGGGAGGTTTTTCAAAATTAATTAAATGAAAAAGGAATCCAATGAGGGTTTTGGGAAACTAATGACTAAGAAACACTATAAAAAGGATGGTGGAGGAGGAGTATGGGGACATCTTGCTTATGTCATGTTATGCTGCTGAAATTTCATCTTGGTTGAAATTTCTTTTGTGGGAGTTGGGATACCCAGCTCAGGTAACGAGTGGTAGCTCGACCTTGCGAGGTGATCTGGGAGCTAGGATTATCTGGTATTGTGTGTGTGACCCCTTTGTGGCTTGGGGGGCTCAGGGGGAATAAGAGTACCCCTAGCGTTGGTTTCGAGGTACCGGTGAGGTCACATCGGTTGAAAAGAAAAAGTTGTACGGAGCACGCACGGGACAACGACTTCAGAGCATTCACATTTGGCTATGGTACACATGTGTATATTTGTATTGATTGGTAGTTAAATTCCCTGTATATGCATCTCTCTAACGTCAAAAGAACATGTGCATCATTGTGTTAAAAATTTAGTTAATTTTTTGTCCTGACAATTTACGCTTGTGAAATTGGTTGAAGGGTAGTTAAATTATGCTCATGCGCCTTCAGTTAAGGTACTTATATTGTGTTAAAGTTTATGTTTTATTCAATGTAATACTATCTATATATTTCATTTTTCCTTTCAGCGAATTTGTCTTGATGAGCCCAGTGTTTTATGAACAGAGAATTCAAAATTATCCCTGCCTTATGCTCATTGTACTTTTGATTTGTTTTCCAATGGTAAACCCAAACTCTGAATGCAAATGACTTCTCTGCATTTTTTTTATTGTTTTTAATACAAAGAAAAATTGTATTTTTATCTTTTGTTCATTTATCCTTTAAGTTATTATTTTGTGCCTGAGTAGTTGGCCAGGAGCTGAATCGACTGTCTTTCACTCCAATGTTAAATATTTAGATTCAAATGCTCTGCTTTCCTGTGCATGGATAGTAAGTGTAGAATCGTTTCTATGCCCATCAAGGAATCCTCTCTTGGGAGTTTATTCCATCCTTAGCATCTACAATTATGGTGATTTATTCTCTACAAACTCTTGCTTCCACACAACGATTTGGGGATGTCTCTCCAGTTCACCAAACGTTTTATTTCTCCGCGATTAATGTTGTTTTTACTCTCTACAATTTCGTTTTTAATTTGCCCAGCAAATCCATTACTTGTACAATGAAAATTCCTCTTTATTGCTCAACATATTTTGTGGTCTTTACTCAGCATATTTCGTTTTTCATCGCCCAACGATATCATACCTTCTCTGCATTGATGGGGTGTAAACCCACGTTATTTTCCATTGCTCAACCATATTTTTGTTTCTTTTCCTCGAAAAATCATGTTATCCCCCAACGAATATGGGTGTCTCATACCAACCATTTGTTTGTTCTCTTTTCCTCAGAAAATTCGTGTTATCAAACAACGAATTTCTTGGCAATTTGCCCAACAAAGGTATCTCCCTTGGGTGATTTTCTTTGTTATTCACACAACATTTTTCACAATGATTTTCTGAGCGATTTACACAGTATTTACACAATGATTTACGTAGTATGTACACAACGATTTACACAGTATTTACCCAACGATTTACACAGTATTTACACAAAAAATACGTGATGATTTTTGTTTTTAATCCATGTCTTCTATCTCACTGGGCTCGGGGCATTTCCATTATGAAAATGATGGATATTTAATTACTCTTAGGCTACATACTTTTAATGTTGTGAATGATTCAACTCACATAATTTTCCTCCGAGAAGTAACCTGAACTCGAAGAAGTATGGTCACCAAATCAGTTCTATTACTGCTTTACACATAGAAAAAAAAATATCGATCGGATAACAATGGAGGGGGTATATTGATCCAATTCACTGTGCGTTCCTTGAATTTGGCTTCTTTGTTTGATCGGCGGTGATTTTATTTTATTCATAGTTTTATTCATTCCAAAGTATGGAATAATTTAAATAACATCTATTTAATCTATAAAAATATCATTTTAATAATGTTAACATATATTTAATGTAGAAAAATATCCACATAGTGGCTACAATGAAAATAATATAAAATGGAGCAGGTGAAATTGATGAGAAGAACATTTTTTCTTGCTCTGTCAAAGCCCGACCCATGTGATACCATAGATTATGAACTTCCCTTTTAGATTTAATAGATATTTTTAAACTGACAACCTCTGAGTTGCAGTGAATATATTGACAACTACGTTTAAAATTGACAGAGACTGTGTGGAAAAAATTTAATGGACAACGATTTTTATTTAATACTACATAGAGATTTAGATAGCACAACGAATTAATTATTCATGACCACAAAACGATTTAACTATTTTTTTATTTCCTTCTAAATTTGACTTATGAATTACACAGATTTACTTACTATCCGTATTCATTTCACCTGCAATTTCAGATTATTTTGGTTTATGGAAGCGAGAATAAGGTCGAGGTCTATTATGGAGGTTAACCGATCGAATATATTATGAAATTAAAGTATCAACAACCTTGTCAACAACCTGCAATGTCCCTTTAATAATTTTGCAAAAGTTAGATACGTCTTTATTGTTTTTAATTGCCTACAAATTTTTATTTCCTTCTAAATTTGACTTATAAACTACACAGATTTACTTACTATCCGTATTCATTTCACCTGCAATTTCAGATTATTTTGGTTTATGGAAGCGGGAATAAGGACGGGGTCTATTATGGAGGTTAACTGATCGAATATATTATGAAATTAAAGTATCAACAACCTTGTCAACAACATGCGATGTCCCTTTAATAATTTTACAAAAGTTAGATACGTCTTTATTGTTTTTAATTGCCTACAAATTTGTTTCTAAGAACTTTTTCTAATAGAATACCTTAAATAAAATTAAATGTCATTAAGAATGTTAAGAATCCTACAAGCTCTATTTCAGTTATTATTGTTTTCTTTTCCTAGAAAATTTGTTCTAAGTGATTCAATATATCGTTCATGGAGTTTTTCAATATTTTATGAGATATTATAAATAAAAATACATTGTTTTAGATTTTATTCCATTCCTTCATAAGTTGTTATCAATGGACAAGTTATTGGTGTATTAGGACTCTGGCGGTTTAAGTTGGTATCTGGACGTGTTGGTCGTGTTGTTAAAGGTTTAGATTTGAATATGCTTGGGATTCTTGTGCACTCGTCACACTGTGGCAACGTGATTTCTTAGGTTCGAATGATTGCGCACGTTGATCGATAGCACATATGAAACCTGGCTTAGGGTATCGTGCCTCCCGACGTGGATGTTGTTGTATTTAGTGTTGTACTTTTTTTTGTAACTTTTTGTGATTGTCTCTCGCTTGTCAAGAAGGTTCTTGTGACTGGTCGTTGAAGCTGTTGTGTTTGGATTGATTGAGGTCATCTTTTAACTTAGTACGCATGATCTTGCTTGTGTCGGGCAGGATGTAGACACCTCCCTGTTCCTCAGAACAGTCTCCAGCCTTGAGACCTTAAATGGTCAAAATCAATGGGAACCTGGGCTTGAGCGTTGCTTATGTATCTTGGAGGTCCTAACCTTGCAGGGTAGGATGGGCGGGTAGTCGTTTTTATTTTTTCTAATTGATTATCACATGTTTCATCCAGTTGCATGATGTGCTAGTATGTTGGGTCGTTGATGTCTATTGCATGATTTGCGTGCATTGTTTTCATCATCTAGTTGTGTTGATTAATTGTTGTCGTTGTTACTTTCCTACAAAAAACAAATTTTGCACTTGCTTTGCGTTGCATGTAGTCATAATCATGGGGGTCATTACATATGGTATCAGAGCGTGTTCGACTCACGACCTGGGATCACTATGACTTCATTTGATTAGATGTTTGATTATAAGTTTTCTAACAAAATTTATTTGTATTCGTTCAGGTAATCATGGTTAGAGGATGTCGCAGAGGTAGATGACGAGGTGCTAGGGTAGGAGGATTGACGCCCCCAGTAGCATCCATGCCTGAGGGGTCTAACCCTAGGGAGACGAATAGGTTGTTGAGAATGAACATATAGATGCGGGTGATGTGGTTAGGATGATGAGGTCCTCTCAACAAATTTTTGAGGAAATGATAAGCCATTTGGATAGAGATGAGGCCAGGGCACCGACACCCCCTGAGGGTCCATTGCATGCTTCGGTCGGTACTAGTAGCATTCACCGAGATATTGAGAAGGTCAAGTTTCCCAATTTATTTTGTGCCTCGGACGACGCAGCCGCCGAGGCATGGTTTGATAATATGGCGGTGTGATTTTCACTTCGCGAATATACCTCCAACATGAAGGTCTGTATGGCGGTCTTTCAACTGAAGGGGAGTGCTTTTCTATGGTGGAAGACGCTCCTGCCACAATTGAACATGGTCGTCGAAGACGTGTCATGGGAACTATTCAAGGAACGGTTCCGGGAGCGGTATCGATCTGAGGAATTCATTGAGCGTCAGCACAACGAGTTCAATGCCTTGTGATAGGGTGGTCGTACGGTGCCCAAGTATGAGGCCCATTTTATGGATCTGCTTCAGTATGCTCCGCACCTAAATACCGATAAATTTAAGGTCAACAGTTTCGTGTTTGGACTTAATGTCAACATTCGTGCAAAGGTTAGGATTTTGATGTCTCAAACCTTGCATGATGTTGTCCAGAAGGCCCTCATAGCAGAGGAGGAGTTGATCAACTGGGGTCAGAGAAGGAATCCAGTGAGATAAGTGGGGCAGGTGTCATCTGGTGCCCAACAACATCAGACACCATTAGACATTCACCAGGATATCATGGCTTCCAGAGAGGATACACTTTCACTACACCTCGGCGACCAATGCATCAACAACAGACTCCTTACCAAAGACCACAACACCAACAACAACGTCGACTGCAACAACAATAATTTAGGCATGTTCAGCATAACAAACTAGGGTTCCAGCCCGGTGGGTCGTCAGCTTCTACTTCGGGTACCAGGAGTACTGGACCAAAGAAAGGGTGTTGGACATGTGGGGAGCCACTTTACTAGCGTGACTTCCCAGTGGAGAGTACCAGATCATCTGGATCAGTCGGACCCACTACCATGGCAGATTTGGGAAAGGCCCATCGCATTCATGACGTAGTGAATAACCGCTAGGCAGAGCACCAGTTGACCGTGCTCGAGACGTCAGGTACCATCGCTAACCAGACCCTTAGCATTTTGATAGATCCAGGTGCTACCGATATTTTTATTTTTGGTGTAGCGCTTAAAATAATTAAGGTAAAGGAAGTTGAACATGACGAGTTTAACTTGTAGAAATGGCTTCAGGAGCCAAACAAAAGGTTGGAGGGAAGGTTAAGGGCTATAGCCTTAACCTGGGAGAGTTTGTCACCAGGGCCAACCTGTACGTCACGATATTAGGATCTTTTTACATCGTGATCGGTATGGTTTGGTTGGAATTGCATGAGGCGATCCTCAACTGTAAGACAAAACAATTGATCTTGTTCGATGATGAGGGATAGAGACGTGTGATTTTAGGTTGGAACCAAGGAGTTTTTCTGAGGTTCAACTCTTCTTTGCAACTACATAAGAGCATGCACAAGGGATGTAAGATTTATGTGATCTTGGTGTTAAACGAGAAGGAAGTAGCCGAAGGTCTAGAAAACCTTCCCGTGGTGCGAGAGTTTGCGAACGTCTTCCCTGAGGAGTTATCTGGGATGGTTCCTGAGAGGGAATTGTTATTTACCATAGAAATAAAATCAAGGACTGAACTGATAGCAAGAATGCCTTATCGGATGTCGACGTCAGAGTTACAGGAGTTGAAAATGCAACTGAAGGAGTTGTTGGACCTAGGACTTATAAGTTCAAGTGTGTCACCATGGGGTGCATCTGTTATCTTCATATGGAAGAAGGATGGGTCGTGGAGACTCTTCATTGATTACCGTCAATTGAAAAAGGCAACGATTAAAAATCAGTATCTATTTCCAAGGATTGATGATCTATTTGATCAGATGAAAGGTGCAAAGGTGTTTTCAAAAATCGACTTGAGATCAGGGTATCATGAGTTATGGATCAAGGAGGAAAACATCTCTAAGACCACCTTTAAGATGAGGTTTGGACATTATGAATTTACTGTTTTACCTTTTGGAATGGCGAACATCCTAGGGGTATTTATGAGTTTGACAAACGGGGTGTTCCACGAATACTTGAAAAAGTTCATGAAAGTATTCATTGACGATATTTTGATTTACTCTCGGTCAATGGAGGAGAATGTCAAGCACTTGCGCATGGTACTACAATTTCTACAAGTGAACAAATTGTATGGGAAATTGTCTAAATGCTCGTTTTATTAATCGAAGATTCACTACTTAGGGCATGTCATCTCTGACGAAGGTATCAATGTGGATCCAGCAAAGGTTGAGGATATTATGGAATGGCCTGCGTCGATGAATGTCCAAGAAGTGCGTCACTTCATGGGATTAGCGGGATATTATCGACGGTTCATTGAGGGTTTTTCAAATATAGCAAATCCGATCACGAAATTGTAGAAGAAGAAAAATAAGTTTGTTTGGAACGAGAAATGCATGGAGGCATTTCGGAGGCTCAAGGAGTTGTTGACAACAACACTGATACTAAATGTCCCTGACATGGACACAAACTTCTTGGTATGCAGTGACGCATCCAAGGAAGGCTTAGGCAGAGTTTTTATGCAAGACGGTCGAGTTATTGCTTACATCTCGAGAATGTTGAGAAGGCATGAGGTGAACTATGCAACGCACGATTTGGATTTGTTAGCCATTGTTTATGCCTTGAGAGTTTGGAGAAACTATCTTATTGGATAGAAATTTGAACTAAAAACGAACCACTGTGGTATACAACACATATTTACGTAAAGCGACTTGAACGCGCGATAACGACGTTGGTTAGAATTGCTTAGTGAGTATGATTTTGAGATTGGAATATGCATTGAGTCAGAGGCCACGCATATTTTCGGTGATGCCTCTTCAAATGAATCTACATGAAAATATCCTAACTTTAGAGCGCGGCGATGACTAGTACAAAGAGGTCAAGGATTTTTTTGGACAAAACACAATGATGGTACCAAAATTTGAAGCATTTACAGTGGACAACAATCGATTATTGAGATTTAAAAATCAAATTTACGTACCGCCCAACGACAAGTTGAGGAGTTTGATCCTAAATGAGGTTCATAGAGTAGTGTACATGGCTCATCCTGGAGTCACAAATATGAGGGTAGACCTTAAACCCTTATTCTTCTAGAAATGAATGAAGGCAGATGTAGTCAACTACGTGGCAAGATGTCTAGAATGTCAGCAGGTGAAGGTTGAACATAGACATCCAACAAGATTACTACATCCAAACGCTATTCTGGAATGAAATGGGAGGTCATTTCAATGGATTTAATTGTTGGATTTCCACTGACGACAAGGAGACACGACTCGATTTTTATTGTAGTCGACACTTTGACAAAGAGTGCTCATTTTATCCCTGTGCATATGACATATCAGGCACCTAACATAGCTATAGTTTTCACCAGTGAGATTGTGAGGCCGCATGGTGTGCCTAAGAGGATTATATCTAATAGAGGATCGGTGTTTACAGGACGATTTTGGACTAGTTTCCAAGAGGCCTTGGGAACCCAACTTAACTTTAGTACCGCATATCGCCTAGAGACAGACGGGAAGACCGAAAGAACAAACCAAATCTTGGAGGATATGTTGCATATGTACGTGATGGACCAACATAAGTGTTGGGAAGAATTCTTGCTACTCGTAGAATTTGCATATAACAACAGTTATCAAGGCACCATTAAGATGGTGCCTTTTGAGTTTCTTAATGGGCGACTATGTCAGACACATTTGAGTTGGGATCGAATTGAGGATAGGGTCTTGGTGGGACCAGAAGCGATCCAAGAGATGGAAGATCAAATGAAAACAATAAGACAAAGGATCAAGGAAGCGCGAGATCGATAGAAGAGTTATGTCGATATGCATAGTGTCGAACGTAGTTATGAAGTTGGCGATCAAGTGTTCTTTCAGGTAAAATCGCATAAGAGTTTGATCAGGTTTGGAAAGGGTGATAAAATATCTCCTAGGTTCATGGGACCCTTCGATATTGTGGAAAGGAAGGGGTCCGTGGCCTATCGACTAGCCTTGCCTGATTCTTTGAGGCATATGCATGATGTTTTTCACGTATCTATTTTGAGACATTATGTTAGTGATCCTACACATGTTATTGACATAAGTTCCTTGTAGGTATCAGATGAGGGTGCATTCACGACAGAGCCAATCCACATCCTGGACCATCACACTCAATAGCTATGACATCAAATAGTAGATCAAATCAAGGTCCAGTGTGACAACTATAGTCCACACTCGACGACCTAGGAGGAAGCATATGATATGCGTCAATAGTTTCCATTTTTGTTTGATAGATAGACTTATGATATTGTGATACACTTTATTTCGTCACTTATTTACTATGAAACTTCAGGATGAAGTTTAAAACAAGAGGGGGTGTATGTAACATCCCGCTGTTGCGCGCACTGAGCATACTTATTCTTTGAGGACACTTGCGTGCAAGTGATCCGGTCCTGTATACGATTGGTTGTTGTGATTATGATTATGAGATATTGTGGATTTTATGATATGTTATTTTGTTACATTTACATCGACAGGTGCTATTGATTGATTTCTCCTGAGTGTAAAGGACTCTGGACGCTGAGGATGTCAAGGCATCGATTAAACTCCTTGGACTCCAGATCGAGTCAGGGAGTGGACTATTAGGGTTTTGAATGTTGTTGATGTGACATATGTATATATGATTAGATATTATTATGTATATTGTTATTGCTGACATTATTCGTTGATGGGTGTAGGTTGACGATAGCTTGTCTACCAGAATCACATTTGGAGTAAAGGGGTCATGCACGAAAACCAGAGAAATTGAGGGAGAGGTATGGAAGAAACCCTTCCATAGCCTACTAGCACTCTCATCGTGGCTCAAACTGTAGGTTAACAATCATCTAGTTCAAGAGACCCGCGATGTCGTGAGGGAAGACTATGATAGTCGCTCACAATGATTCTAAGGGGTGCGCAATAAAGCAGGGTCCTTATTCCTTAGAGGCCCTTAGTCTCCTACAAGATAACCTGATGGAGTATTGAATCCATGGGTTTGACGTCTACCAAATTCAGTCAAGAGGTGAGCGGAACCCTTGGAGCATGTAGTGCATCTTGAAGGGCACGTCATGCAAAGAAAATAGAAGGAGACGAGTGGCAGCCTTGGAGCATGTAGTGTGTCTTGAAGGGCATGTCATGCAAACAAAACGGAAAGAGGCGAGTGACACCCTTGGAGCACGTAGTGCGTCCTGAAGGGCACGTTGTGATTTTACCTGGTAAGTTAATAAACCTAATGCCTAGAAAACTATGCTTCCTTAGGACCTGGTCGGTCTTAAAATGAATGATGTGATAAGTAAAGTTTAATAACTAATTTTTCCCTTAAGAACTGTCGCCAAACCTAGTGAATTGAAAACCTAGGTCTGAGTAGAACCTTAGAACAAAAAAAAAAACTAATTATACATATAACAGGAAGGGGGTAAAGAAAATTCAAGCTTTAATAATTGAAGTGGAAATTTTAATAAAGGTTTAAATAATAAAAGGGGCATTTGGTTGTTTTTGTCTAAACTTGCTAGTTATGAACTTAGTTATAAAAAGGGGAAACTTTAAGAAAAGGGAAACTTAAAGAAAAGGGGGAAACCTAAGGAAAAAGGGAAACTTAAAGAAAAGGGGAAACTTAAAGAAAAAGGGGAGTGCCTAACTTAGTAAGAAATATAGCATTTAGAACTTTCTATTTATGAACTCAACTAGGAATTAAGTAAGGCGTAAGTCATATAAGAATTGTAAGAGAATAATGGGACACCGAGGAGTTTTTTTGGGAACACTTTTAGGTGGGTGAGGAAAATAGACAATTTAAATAATTAATAAATTGATTTTCTAGTGCAACTAGGGGATCGGGCGACATGTGTATGGGGGAGGTTTTTCAAAATTAATTAAATGAAAAAGGAATCAAATGAGGGTTTTGGGAAACTAATGACTAAGAAACACTATAAAAAGGATGGCGGAGGAGTATAGGGACATCTGGCTTGTGTAACGTTACGCTACTGAAATTCCATCTCGACTAGACTTTCTCTTGTGGGAGTTGGGATACCCATCTCGGGTAACGAGTGGTAGCTCAACCTTGCGAGGCGATCTGGGAGCTAGAATTCTCTTCTATTATGTGTGTGGACCCTTTGCAGCTTGGGGGGCTCAAGGGGAAGAAGATTACCCCTAGCGTTGGCTGGGAGGTACCTGTGAGGTCACATCGGTTGGCAAGGAGGAGTTGTACGGAGTGCGCACGGGACAACGAATTCAGAGTATTCGCATTTGGATATGACATGCATGTGTATATTTGTATTGTATGGTAGTTAAATCCATGTATATGCATCTCTCTAACATCGAAAGCACGCATGCGTCACTGTGTTAAAAATTTAGTTAATTTTTTGATTTGATAATTTAGGCTTGTGTTTTTGGTTTAAGGGTAGTTAAATTATGCTCCTGGGCCTTCAATTAAGGTACTTTTGTTGTGTTAAAGTTTATGTTTTATTCAGTGTAATACTATCCAGAGATTTCATTTTTCCTTTCAGCGAATTTTTCTTGATGAGCCCAACGTTTTATGAACAAAGAATTCAAAATTATCCCAACCTTATGCTCACTGTACTTTTTATTTGATTTCCAATGGAGAACCCAAACTCTGAATGCAAATGAATTCTCTGCAGTTTTTTTATTGTTTTTAATACAAAGAAAAATTGTGTTTTTATCTTATTTTCCTTTATCCTTTAAGTTATTAGTCTGTGCCTGAGCAGTCGACCAAGAGCCAAATCAATTGTCTTTCACTCCACTGTTAAATATTTAGATTCAAATGCCTTGCTTTCTTGTTCATGGATAATAAGTGTAGGATCATTTCTCTGCCTAGTAAGGAATCCTCTCCTGGGCGTTTATTCCCTCCTTAGCCTCTGCGATTATTGTGATTCATTCTCCACAAACTCATGCTTCCACACAATGATTTGGTGATGTCTCTCCAGTTCACCAAACGTTTTATTTCTTTGTGATTAATGTTGTTTTTACTCTCTGCATTTTTTTTTTAATTTGCCCAACAAATCCATTGCTTGTACAAAGAAAATTCCTCCTTATTTCTCAACAAATTTTGTGGTCTATACTCAACATATTATGTTTTTCATCGCCCAATGATATCATACCTTCTCTGTATTGATGGGGTATAAACCTGCGTTATTTTCCTTTTCTTAGCCACATTTTTGTTTCTTTTCCTCATAAAATAGTGTTATCCCCCATTGAATCTGGGTGTCTCATGCCAAAAATCTATTCGTTATGTTTTCCTCAGAAAAATCGTGTTATCAAACAACAAATTTCTTTGGCGATTTTCCTAGCAAAGGTAATGCCCCTGGGCGATTTTCTTGGAGATTCAAACAACATTTTACACAATGATTTTATGAGCAATTTACATAGTATTTACAAAACGATTTACACAGTATGTACACAACGATTTACACAGTATTTACACAACGATTTACACAGTATTTACACAACAAATCTGTGATGATTTTTTTTTTTAATCCCGGTCTTCTATCTCCCTAGTCTCGAGGCATTTCCATTATGAAAATGATGAATATTTAATTACGCTTAGGCTACATAGTTTTAATGTTGCGAATGATTCAAATCACCAATATTTCCTTCGATAAGTAACTGGAACCCGAAGAAGTATGGTCACCAGATCAATTCTATTACTGCTTTACACATAGAAAAAAAAAATCTCGACCGGATAACAGTGTAGGGGGTATATTGATCCAACTCACTATGCATTCCTTGAATTTGGCTTCTGTGTTTGATCGACAATGATTTTATTTCATTCATAGTTTTATTCATTCCAAAGTATGGAATAATTTAAATACCATCTATTTAATCTATAAAGATATCATTTTAATAATGTTAACATATATTTAATGTAGAAAAATATCCACATAGTGGCTACAATGAAAATAATATCAAATGGAGAGGTCAAATTGATGAGACGAGCATTGTTTCTTGCTCTTTCAAATCCCGACACATGTGATACCATGGATTGTGAACTACCCTTTTAGATTTAACAACAATTTTTAAACTAACAATCTCTGAGTTGTAGCGAATATATTGACAACTATGTTTAAAAATGACAGAGACTGCATGGAAGCAATTTAATGGACAACGATTTTTATTTAATACTACACTGATATTTAGATAGCACAAAAAATTAATTATTCATGACCTCACATCGATTTAGCTATTCTATGCAGACCTTTTTATTGCCTTTTGAATTTGACTTATAAACTACACAGATTTACTTACTATCTGTATTCATTTCACCTACAATTTCGGATTATTTTGGTTTATGGTAGCGGGAATAAGGCTAGGGTCTATTATGGAGGTTAACCGATCAAATATATTATGAAATTAAAGTATCAACAACCTGCAATGTCCCTTTAATAATTCTACAAAAGTTAGATAAGTCTTTATTGGTTTTAATTGTCTACAAATTTGTTTCTAAGAAGAACTCTTTCTAATAGAATCCCTTCAAGGAAATTAAATGTCATTAAGAATGTTAAGAATCCTACAAGGTCTATTTCAGTTATCATTGTTTTCTTTTCCTAGAAATTTTTTTCTAAGTGATTCATAAAGTAGTGATTCAATATATCGTTGATGGAGTTTTTCAAGATTTTATGAGATATTATAAATAAAACTAGATTATTTTAGATGTTATTCCATTCCTTCATAAGTTGTTATCAATGGACAAGTTATTGGTGTATTAGGACTCTAGCGGTTTAAGTGTGTACTTGGACGCACTGGTAGTGTTTTTAAAGGTTTATATTTGAATACGCTTGGGATTCTTGTGCGCTTGTCGCACTGTGGCGACGTGATTTCTTAGGTTCGTATCATTGCATGCATTGATCGATAACGCATATGAAACCTGTCTTAGGGTCTCGTGCCTCCCGACGTGGATTTTGTTGTATTTAGGGTTGTACTTGCTTTTGTAACTTTTTGTGATTGTCTCTCGCTCGTCGGGAAGGTTCTTGTGACTGGTCGTCAATGTTTTTGTGCTTGGATTGAGTGAGGTTGTATTTTATCTTAGTAGGCGTGATATTTCTTGTGTCAGACGAGATGTAGACACCTCCTTGTTCCTCCAAACAATCACTAGCCTTGATACCTTAAATGGTCAAAATCGATGGGAACCTGGGCTTCAGCGTTGCTTATGTGTCCTGGAGGTCTTAACATTGCAGGGTAAGACAAGAAGGTAGTCGTTTTTATTTTGTCTAATTGATTATCGCATGTTTCATCTAGTTGCATGATGTGATAGTATGTTGGTTTGTTGATGTTTGTTTCCGGATTTGCATACGTTGTGTTCGTCATCTAGTTGTGTTGATTAATTTTTGTCGTTGTTACTTTCCTACAAAAGAGAAAAATTCACTTGCTTTGCGTCGCATGTAGTCGTAACGACGGGGGTCGTTACACATTAAAGGAAAAATATCAAGGTTGAAAGTCCTTTATACTGCCCAAGCCAATGTAGAAACATTTTTACAAGTAGAAAATGTAACAAAATATCAGTGACATAAACTTAGAGACACGTTTGTGCATGAGGATATGCAATATCTTCCTCTTGGGGGAGATGTTGGGTACCACTTTTGATGCTTATTTTTTCCATGTAGCCTATGTTTTGCCTCCATTTTCCTCTCATATCTATCACATTCCCTCCATATTTGATTCAAATTAATCATCTCAGGTACATTTTTCATTTACTTTTTATGATTTGAATATTTGCAAAATTTAGACATTAAAATTAATTTTTAGCAGAAATTACAGGAAGTTGCAACTTTCCGTAATAGCTCCAAGGTTTATATACTTGTAGGAATCCTGGGTGAATTCTGAAACATGTGGAGTGATCCTTGATGTACACATATGGATAAAAATATATTCTCTTTCATAGATGGAATTCACATGTGCCTAGTCAACACTGGTCAAACTAGGCCACTTGTGCAGAAAATACCCTGTTTTTAGCCAAAAATCAGGACAATTTTGGATTTCGTGGGATTTATCGATATATTATGAATCTGAGAGATGGGGTTAGACTTCATTAGCATATTTTATGGATCTTAGAAACTGATTAGAGTAATTTTATCATTTTTGTTTATGAACCCTTTGTATAAATATCCCAAAACTTGGATAATTAGCATACTTTTCTTCTTAATATAATTTGTAGACTTTGGAGTTTTGGAGATCCGACTTGTGTTGATTATTTGAATGAGTTTTCTTCATTAGTTCATGTTGTTAGTATATTTCTCTTAGCTTATTTTACTTTAGGTGTGCTAGCAAAGCATTGGAGGGCCCCCATCGCCAAGATTGTGCTCTTAACTCTACATGTTTTCATAGTTGTAACAATGGTATGCTTCTATGCTTGCTGTAGTTTATTTCCATTACTTAGAAGATTTATTTTCATTAGGATAAAAAACTTAATTGTTGATAAGTTTAGTAACACATTGGGAAGCGATTTATTGTAAAAGAACTCAATGTATGCTTGCTTCCAATAGTAAAGTCTTGTTAATTGCTATAGCTTATTTTCATTCTTTTGAATGCTTTATTTTCATTAGAAATACTTGAAAAAATTGATTGGTGGTAGGTTTGGTGAAATACTATGAAAAGACCTTTTGTAAAGAAGCTTATTTTTCCTCTTACAACAACTAAGTCTTGTTAAGTATAGTTATTTTTCTTTCTATGCAAGTGTTTTCAAAACTAGTTTAGATCTAAATTCCATATACATTGGTGTGCTTCAAAGTTCTACAAACTCTAGATTGATATTTAAATACATGATCTAATTTAAATACATAAGTTAGACCAACATGGCTATCCATTCCGTTTAGGTACCAACTTAGCTATGATATATGGCTATAAATTCCATTTAGGTAGACCCTTTGTAGTGGTCTAGGTCATGGTCTAGGTCTGTGTCTAGGTCATGGTCTAGGTCATGGTCATGGTTTAGGTATAGGTATAGTTCTAGGTCTAGGAATA
>SNQJ01S0216677.1:0-10295 GCA_010110895.2 Picea sitchensis | reverse complement strand
TTGATGACTGAAAGAGTAATGTTAGAGAGAGGAGTGTCTATAGGTGCACAAGCATCTTCGACGAGAGGAATGTTGCGCTCTCTGTCCATTGCTCGAGCCAGACCATCCCGGCCAACGGATGAAAAATGAACTAAGCACAGAGACAATCTCGCGAATGCCAAGCTGATTCCAAGCATTTTACCCACCTATCTACCACCTCTAAGCGGCGCAATAAATCGAGACAGTGTGCCCATATATTTTGATTACTCTTTGGTCACTGCGTACCTCTCGAAAGGGATATACACAGTACATGCAAACCAATATAATATCACAGTGTTGAAGTTTAGCGACTTCAACCTCGACGAGAGGAAGGTGTACAACATGCTCGGCCCGCACAAGTATCTGACCAAAACCAAGGGAAAGAACTCGAAGATCGTACCCCAGTCATGGACCATGAACCTCACGCAGTCCACAATGCTCAATTTCATGAAGATTCCTCACTTCGGTAGACACCAAGAAGTGAACGCATGCATCAAACCGTTATTGTCCTGCTACCATGGAAGATACTTGTGGTTGAACTGCCGCATCACAATGGATCTGACGCTGATCAATCAGATCATAGGGATAAACATGCAAGGCCCTGACCCAGAGGATTTCTATCCTAGGAAAACCATGGATCACGCTCTTGCGTAGAATATTAAAGACATCTATGGAGATGTTGAGAAAGGAACGTGAGGCTACAAGGTAGCCTCTATCCAGAGAGATGTAGTGCGCCTAGCCTGTCAATTAATCGCAGGAAAGTTAATTCGCAAGAACCGACCCACCCAAGTGACTGGATTTGTAGTCGACCTCGCAGAAAAGTGCGCAGAGGGCCTACAAATGAATTGGGAGAAGTACCTCGTAAACCAGCTGGAACTAGATTGCAGGGAAGCGCAGGACCAAGGATATGAGTTTCACTTCAGCTGGCTTCTCATCTTGATCGCTTTTATTGCATGGGAGATGTCGGAAGGTGTGACCTTGCCAAACATCGAGCCCTTTGAACCTCTGGCTATGAAGTTCAGTACACTGTGGTACTCGAACGACATGAATAAACAATGGCAATCAAATGTCATCTTCCACACTTATTACAACCAGTTGAAGGTATCCATATAGTCCGTGCCTCGCATCACGCCCAATATGCTCCATAGGTTTCGGCCTTTAATGAAATTCAACACGGACCTCCATTTCATCTATATCACAGTGCGCGCTGATGAGCATAAACAACAACTGCAGTATTACTACAAGTTGACGAAAGATGACTTGGAAGAAATTACCAAGGAATGGTCGACAGACCACCTTGTTCCAGTGGACCCTGTGGAGATGTCTGATACAGACACTCCAGAAATTGCGCCGGATACAACCGAACCTAGCAAGATAAAGAAGACCGAAGAGGTTCATGATTTAGACAGTGCATCTGTGAATACCACTTCCATCTCAGCAGAGCAAGGAGGAGATGGTGGAGAGATAGATGGTGAAAAAGTTGAATCAAAGAAAGGTGAGGTTACACCGCCTAGAGACGAGGAGAACCCCTCAAAGAAAAGGAAGGTTTCCCCTCTAAAACCTTCCTCAAGGAAGAAATCAAAAGCAACCAAGACCAAATTTGAGACCACCCTCACCTCAGATGACTTTGACTTCATAGTCGCATCACTGAACGATGCTTCACTGGAGATAGTAGAGAAGTAAGAAGCTAAGTAGGATGAGGTGTTCAGTCGAATTAAGGACGATCTCCAAGGGGTGCAACATGCATTACAGTCTAGTCGCGTAGTTTCTACAGTGCCTATTCCATCGAAAACACCAAAACTGGGTGATGATCCAGCTCAACTACACTACATCGTTGATACAGTTGAAGCTCAACTTGGACGAGCTCAGGAAGAGATATCACAAGCCATGCAGGCTTTAGCACAAGTACAGAAAGACCTTGAAGAGCAATGCAGTACTGCAGAATGAGAAAAGATTGATCTGCAAGCGAAGTGGGATGAAGAAAAAGGAAAGTTACATCAAAGAAAGGAATAGTTGCTCGTCGAGCAACTCGAAGTTAAGGAAATGGTCAACAGATCACTTCACTCTTTGACAATTTTCGAAGTAAATTTCAAAGAGAGATTTCCACAGCATGTGGCGTAACTCGAAGAAGTGATCCAACATCTCCAGCAGTGCATCGCAAATCTAGAATTACGCACTATACCCGAGACCCTGCGGGACGTAAGGGACCCGCGAGAAGAAACTTCTCACTGCGCAGTTGATAGATTACAATCTCTTTCATTGGAATGCAAGCAGTTGAGTAATCAAAGCGCCCAGACATACGAGAACCTCACCGAAAATCCAGAGTTACAGGCATTGGAGTCATAGCTCCAGGAAGCAAAGCATCACGTTGATACACTACAGGCGCAACTGAAGGCCTTGTTGATTGTAGAACGAATGAAGAGGTCTCAGGAACAATGCACAATGCAGCAGCAGATCCATATGCTTCAAATAAAAGTGATGGAAGTCACTCAATGGCTTCAACCTATACAAGATAAGGCATGTCAGTTGTTTACAAAGGTGGAGAGCCAAGGAACAAAATTAGAACAAGTTTTCACCGCAACAAAACAGCGCCTAGAAGGGCCATTGAATGACACTATAATCCAGGAGTTCACCGAGCAAGAGGTTGTAGCAAAGCAGTAAGTCGAAGCAGCGCGAGCCAAGCTCGAGGCGTTCGAGGCATAATTGCTCAGATCAAAGTGACTCGGGACGAGTCACAGGTGAGTGTTGGGGAACTATTGTCCCTTGACTAAGTTTTGGGATTTTCTTGGTCATAGTGACCTATTTTGGGACTTCAACAGCCTGTCGAAGGAGGAGCACAAGACAAAGCAGATATCACGAGATCTCAGCCAACTTTTGGGTCCTTTTTTGGGTTTTGGGGATAATGTAACGGGAATGGGATGTCGGCCCATGGGTTTACCCATGTTTAGGCCTATTTTGTATGTATAAATAGAAGAATAGGCAATGTAGAAAGGGGGAATAGTGCATCTATGTGATGTGAATGTATGTTAAGTGCGAGTAGAGTCTATAATTGTTGTGTGCATAACTGTAAGAGACTTGTAGAGCTAAGTCCAGGTCCTTGTAGAAGAATGGGAGAGTTTAGTGATGTAACGCAAGGAAGAAATATCTAGCAAGCTGCGCAGATCTTCTATCCTGTGTGGAGTAAGGGTTTTGATGGATTTGTGCATAACTGTAAGATACTTGCAGAGCTACGTGCAAGTCCTTGTAGCAGATTGGGAGAGGTTAGTGTTGTAACGCAAGGAAGAAGGATCTAGTGAGATGTGCAGATCTTTTGTCATGTGCGGAGTAAGGGTTTTGATGGCTTTGTGCTTGTAACTGATTGACTGAAGACAATAAAGAAGAAGAGTTGGTGGATGTAGCCCCAGGGTGGGAGTGAACCACGTAAACGTTGTGTTGTCTTGCTTTGTGCTTTGTCTTGATGTGCTTACAAGTTATCTGTTAAGTGTTGTGATATGTTTAGATAGATATACTTATGCTTTGTGCTTATGATATGTAAGAATATTAGATCTGATCAAGATAGTCATGCTTGGTGCTTGATATGCTCATTCTGATCCATTTATATATGCTAAGTGCTTAAATACTGTAGATTAGTGTGAATGTTGTGAATCTTTGTTTTATCATCGAAGTGAATAGTGATTGTATATTGAGGAACTAACGGTGCTATGTGCTCTATTAAGTTGTATAATCACATATCTATGTCCCAGCTAAGTTTGCAGACACCTGAGTCTCACAACCACCCCTACCTCTACCTCGGGTGACACTTCGTCTGCTTCGCAGGTGTTGTCGAAAGGGTCGGTAGTTAGGGCTTTGTTGGTGCATTGTTGTAGCATTGAACCCTGGGTCTGCCCCTGTGCAAACAGTTGTCAATGAGCAGGGGGTGAACAAAGGTTTTGGGATATGCGAGGGGTTGTATTGAGCGAAAAATGTTAAAATGAGGGGGAGAAGATCACGATTACTGCTCACAGACAACAAACAATCAATTGTAATGTAAACCAAAGAATATACCATTGTAATCCATCCTTGCGATCTTAAATTGTCATAATATAAATTTTCCTGTAACTATAATTAAATTTTAGGAACAGGGAATCAATAATTAATATGGGAAGGTGAGGGGATTGTAATGGGCGAAAAGTGAAATAATGGTAGGGAAAAGAGAGAATATTGCTCATAAAATCAACTAAGCAATCCATAAAACAATTATGTATTTAATGCAAATGATCCAACAACAACTAAACAATTATTGTGATCAATTAAACAATTATTGTGTGTTAACACTTGTTCACTATCTACATTTAAATCTTTAACAATTTTAATTAGCATAGTGTCATCATATTCAAAATCAATATGACCTTCAAACATCTTGTATAAAGAATTTTGTTTCCTCTCATTTCTTCCATTTTATATTTAAACAAAAATCCAATGAACACACAGTGAATTGTTTAAACTCTGTTCAACATCAAAATCTTATCCACTGTCCATAAATTAATTCCTCAAATCAAACACAAACACAAGCTCTTTCAAAACGTGCTTGCTTTCATTCCTTTAACCAATTTATCAATTAAATTGCAATGGAACCATACTACTAAAAACCCTGTGCCCATCTATGATGGTGCAATAAAAAGATATGATCCACAATATAAATCATACACAGTAGATATTTGGGCCACAACTATCAATACTTTAAATTGCAAAAATCCTGATTGGGCAACTTAAACACACAGTAACAACAACCATCACTTCAACTTATACCATGTTGTAGGAAACACACACACCAACGCATAACGCAAAGAATCATTTATGTGACTGTACATATCCAACTACTCTCGATCAAAACATAAAACAATGTTGAGTTATCAATCCAATTGTTACAACACAAGGAGGCAACGACTATATGCCCATTTCCATTTCTCAAATCAACCAATTAAACCATGTTGAGCTATCGATTCAACTATCATAATAATGTAGTGACTATATACCAATAATCAAAACCATTGTCAAAGATATTCCACCAACTCATGAAAGTCACAAAATACCCGACAGGGTGTAACTGGTTTAGTTAATCAAAATCGGGCTCTAAATAATCAAGGGTTCGCTCGGTGGAAAAAACACAAGGAGACTGGAGGTCGACCTTGTCGACAGTAGGTGAGAAACCCTTGAGACAAGAAAGGTAGAACCACACGCATTATAACTCTTAACTCGTACGATAGGGTAACAGTTCATCCTTAGGTAGGAGAGACTATGAACAGAGGAGCAGAGGTTCCTTACTGGCCAATAAACAACATCGATAACACACAGGGCATAAACCTCTTGATTTTCCCCAAAAGATGAATAATGTTGATATAAATGCAGAGCTCAGGCAATAGAAACCAACCCTAAAGCAATCCTCTTGGAATAATATCCACCATAACCAATTGTGTAATACCAATAACATAAAACAAGCCCACAACTACATGGAGAACAATATGCAGTGACCCAAAGGTGGTTCAAAAATTACACAGCAACCCCATAACAACAAATACGACTGGGTATGGTTACAAGGAATGTGAGGAGATGACCAGGAAGTCCAGATGGAATGAAACCCTACAAAAAAAACCCATAGAGACAACAAAGAGCCTTCATGGCTTCCATCACACAGAACAATTAATGAAATTGTGACTTCAACCATCAAATTTTCCATTTGCAGCGAATAACACAAACAACATTTCTAGAGAAACACCACGAATTTACATAGTTTCTAGCCTCAAGAAAAACATAAACCAATACATCACCAAGCCAACATTTATTTCATAAACAAAGCGAGTTCATGGATGGCGAAAAAAACATACATGTAACCAAATGTCCTTAAAAATGCGAGCTTGGTTGAGCAGTTCCTTCCATGCTTGAATATTGGAGCTTAACCACAGAAAAAATCAAATGAACAATAACCAAGATAGGGTGACGACCAGTGGGATAGGTATGGAGTGACGTGCAGTAAATGCACGTTGCTTCCATCCTCTCTTCATTCAATTACATAGTACACGACATCCAACCAGCATTAATCCATGTATCGAAACTTGCATACATTACTTGCCAAATGCGCCACTCGATCCATACTAACCACTAATCCAAAACCATACTATAACATATATCACATGCGCCTTCATATATCTCAATAAAATCGTATATCTACTAACATTGTTAGTTAGGACTAACATCAACCCTTTTAAATTTCAATTGCATATAATATAACATAGTATAGGATAGTTTAGTTCCTTCTTCTTGGATTCTTTTCTTGTATTGTTCTTGTCTCTTGTTATAACTAACATGTGTCTTGTGCAGGTGGAACATGTGATGAATCATGGCTATAATAGCAATGTAATTCTAGTGATAAGCCATTCATAACATGGGTTTTTAGAGCTTAGAGCAACAAAACCAACACATAACATGCATTATCCATCTTCCATATGTCGTAAATAAAACCAAGATTTCATCATCAATCATGTAGAACCGTGTAAGAAGTGTCAAACAATAGCATAAATATCAAATAAGAACCTTATATGATCCTCCAATATACAAGGGGATACCACCTACTAGTATTATATATATCATTAGCTTATAAATAATAGGCTTTTAGCAATACTTTGCAGGTGAAATCCTTGTTGCGATTTTTATCGTCAACAAACTGGCGACTCCACGGGGAAATATATTTCCAACAGATTAAGAACTCATAACACATGGTTTCGTAGACCAAGAACAACAGATCAAGAATATATTATTAGGAAGATTATGCAACAGGGGGAAGTGAGTGAATTTAATGGAAAAATGATCGAGAATTTGGGAATAACTCGTGAAAAATGTTGTATGAGGGTGTTTATCCCTGTATGCATAATCATTCAACCAGAACCTTCTCTTTACTTCAAGGAGAAAATTTTATGGACTTGATCTTTTAAATTCTCAAATGGATGAAGAAGTGGAAAGCAGAAGCAGGAGATAACCAATCTGTATAAGAGAGCAGTGAAAGAAGATAACAAATTCAAGTGTGCGTTTAGGGTGAACATCGTAACAGTTGTTAAGTTTGATTTTTATTGACTAACAATACCTTGCAGGAGTGTCACTATGGAAGAACTGATCCAACATCTTATTCTTGACCAAAATCAACTAAAAGATGAAAAAACAATAAAAATCATGACAGAATTAAAATTACAAAATTTAAAACAACAGAAATAAAATGACAGAAATGTAAAAGTAGCAGGAAACTTATCAAGAAGGAATAAGAAATCAAACTACTGTAAAAACAAAAATGGAAAATAGTGGAAAAATGAAAGTAGAGCTAGACCTACTAATATACAGAAAATCCAAACAACATTAAAACTTTTCAAGTTGGTTCCACGTAATGTTTCAAGTGAGAACCGTTAGTGTTGTAGGAGAACAATCACTCCTGTAAATATTTTAGAATGTAAGAGTTAGTACCCAGGACAAAAGTGATTTTGAAAGGACACAACCATAGTTTTTGAAACTTTGAGACAATTGATAGTCCTCTAGAGTACATGATTAGATCATCAAGGTAAACATGAATAATTTTACCGATCAAATCGTCAAAAATTATTTGCATACATTTTTTAAAAGTGGTACTCGTAACAGATAAGCCAGAAGGCTTACGTTCATAAGTCAAGGTACCCCAATTAGTAATAAAGGTGGTTTTGTATGTATTTGCTCTTTTCACCTTGATTTGATTGTAACTAAAAAAACCATCAAGTAAGGACATCATTTGTGACCCTGCGACTTGCTGCAAAATCATTTCCATGTTAGGGAGAAGAAAGTGATATTTTATACTAGCTCGATTTAATGCGTGAAAATCAATGCATAATTTGATCTGACCGTTTTTTTTCTGAACAGGAACCAAATTGGAAACTCATTCAGAATACTTGTCTGGAAAGATGATCCCAGCCTTCAAGAGTTTTTCCAACCCCTTTTGAATAGTTGCTTCCAATGAAAGTGTGATAGGTCTTTGTTTTTTCCTAACTGGTTTTATGCCTTCCTTGATGGGGATGGCATGATGTATAAGACTAGGATAAAAACCACAAAGATACTCATAATACCAAGAAAAAACATCTTCAAATTCACCAAGTAGTTCGACAAACTTCATTTTTTCTTCATCAAAACATTGGGCACCTATTTTAACATTCTTTGGAGACTTGGGTGTCCCAATGTTCACGAAGATGGTTTCACCCACATTCCTTTTTTACTCTTCTTTTTGTTTCTCTTTATTACCTACATCACTTGATGAAAATCAACTCTCTAGAGGAGTCAAGCCTTTAAGAATATTTTTAGCTTCTGTGGATATGATTTCCTTGGACTTATAGGGTTCATTTTGAATGAAAGAACAGATGCTCTCATCGCTAGGGAAGACCTGCCAAGATTCTATATTTTCAGGGATAATGTGCATGATATAGAGATTGAAAAATACAATCAAGTCTATGTGGCAGAAGTTGTCGATTAGGAGAGGTTGCAAAAACAACTAACCGATCAGCCATTGAGTTCAGTTACCTCTTAACATGAGTGATGTTAAAAGATAATAAGTTCGATATAAGCTCCCAAACAATTTCGTTATATCGTTTCATCAACTTGTTGCTAAGAGAGTATATCTTACGTATAAGGTTCACAACAAGCTCGGAATCTCCAAAAATTGAAAGGTGACCACATCCAATATTATAGGTGTTTTCAATGCCTAATAATAAAGCTTCGAATTCAGTGACATTATTTGTGCAAGAAAACTCCAACCTGTAAGAAAAGTTATGAATTTTTCCATAGGAGAGTACAAGATTATGCTAGCTATGTTACCTTCACTAGAGCATGAACCATCAAAGTACATGTGCCACATACCATCATCTAAATCAATTTGTTCCAAGGGGATATTATCTTCCTCAACAAATATGGAATACACCCCTAGGTCCTCTTCGATATAGTTCACATTAGGTTGTGGAACACTTTCTATGTAAGATGAAATCCTTCCCTCTCTAAGGACTATAATGTTTTTTTCATTCCAAGGAACGGATAAGTGTGTCCTATCGAGTGAGAGGTATCCACCCATCAAAGCTTGCCAATCTTTTCCCAAGATGATTGAGTAATTTCTTACTGGCATGTCAATTACTTGAATGCTAAGGGTTGTCCTTATTTCAAGGTGTGGGCACAAAAATAAAGTTGCATATTTAATCTCACCTATGGTTGTTTGTTGTAGACTATTATAAGAGAGAATGCTCATGGCATTTTCATTTGTACAATACAAGCCTAGCTCTTCCATAATAATCTTCGGCATCACACTTGGGCCCAAACTGCCATCAATGAGGCAACAATGGGCGATCTTATCCATAATCTTTACATAAATATAAAAAGGAGGATTTTTTACAGGGTATCTAAAGTTATGTACGCCTACTTTATTTACAGATGAATCCTCTTCATTCACCTCTTCAGATAGATTGTCTACAACAGAATTTTTTCCTTCCATGAATTGTTTTAGATGCCTCTATTGTTCAGGGACGACAACCATGTCCAGGAGAGAGGCATCTGCTTGGTTGTCCAATTGATTCAAAATATTTTATTTGGAAGAGAGGAGAGAGGAAGTTGTTCCTTGACTGTCAGGAACCTTAGGAACCTGAACAGTAGCAGTTGGTGATGATGAAATTGGGCTAGAATAATTGTGGGGAGGATCATATTTGTCTTTGGGAGCATAGGATTTGTTCCTAATATTCATTATCATGATATCTTCTATATCTGCAAAATCTAGAACAGTGATGGTAGTTTTTGGTCTTTTACCAAAGATCTTATCTCTGGCGCTCTTCCTTACCTCACATGTGGCTTCCTCGTGGTGCTCCTCGCAAAAGTTACACCAACTTCAAGGCATGATAGCTTTAGGCTGAAAATTATTTTCAATTGGGTTTCTAAAAGGAGGTGCAGAAGAGGATGAAACTCCAGGGGTGAGAGGGGATATAGTTCCATTTCGCTCATACACTATCATACGATTATTCATATCTTGTACTAGTTGTAAGAGGGCGGACATGTCTGTCTGTTTAACCGATTCTCCCTGGGGAAGACATGTTCTTTCAAGTTGTTCTTCATACTCTAAACAAGTATGCAGAGCGGAACCGAGGTTATCAATGGATTTTTCCTCAAGCCTATGACGATAGGGGGAAGGTAATGCATTGTAGTAATGCATGAAAGAGGCTTGGTTCTAAGGTCGAATGAGTTCAGGGATTTGATTG